>LQRL01183375.1:25156-39161 GCA_001703475.1 Hydroides elegans
TTGGAATATATCAATGAATAGACCCGAGGCATGGGTCAAATCAAGAAAACATCGCACAAATGGCACATTCACTAACTGAAAACATAAAATATTCCATATGTATTCAAAGCCGTTTTCGTGAATGATATATATGAGCATGAATGAATAAAACTACTTAAATAGGGGCTTGGGACACTTTTTACACAAGGTTTCTTCAATCTATCTCTTATTTATTTGCATTAATGACATGCTGAACTCATAAACATGAAAAACAAGACGGGATTTGAAGACACTCGATCGGCGCTAATCCACTGATATGAGGGGGACTAAGCAGTTCATGTTTTTCATAATGCTCAAGGCAAAACAAGTGCGACTCAGGCAGTTTATTAGATCAGACTAAGCCCCCAAATGTCATGTCAAAGTTTTTTTTTCTTGATAAATGTTATCCTTAATTAATATAACGTTTTTTTTTTTCGCCAAGACATTTAACATAATTCGAATTAGAAGTAACACTAAAGCGTTCAGAGAGAAATCCGGACAGAGATTGCGAAAAATTAGGTAAACAACATCATTATATAAGGGCAATATCTGTGTCTTTCCTGGGATGCAAAAACTAAGAAATTCGATTTTTCTAATTCATGTAAACAGCTACGATGCACCTGGGTGATATCGCATAATATGATACTAAATGAGTTACTTTTATGATCAAATAACACTCGACTCAAGAGCCCGACGAGAGATATCCATTCCATATCTCTTTCATTCTAACACCCGAGTAATTAATTTTATTTATCCCCATACTTCATTTTCCAACCTTATCAATAGCTTTGTAAAGTTTGACTTTTTAACTGACGAAATTCACTTATTTCTTTAAGAGATATGTCTGGATTTTCAAGTTGAACACCCTTGAAAATACACGTAAACAAGTTCATCCGCAAAGTATCTAAAGACAAAGTCGAGTTTAAAATATTCCAGACTCTCCGACAAAGCAAACGATTTTCGAGGGATCAGTTTGCATACAACACAGGGACAACGATGTATCAAACATATCTAAAGTGTTGCACAACAACCTCTCAAAATCTGTCTCGTATAATGAGGATTTTAGAATGACCAACTAACATACGAGCCCTTTGAAAAAGTAAGAAACATTTTAAATGTAAGACAAAAGAGAGCAGGAACAAGTTTCAATCTAGTAGGACTAAACAGGAAAGGTATCCGTCTTTATACTGGGACACATGAACTAGACCTTAGAACTTGGTATATTGGAAAATTGTAGTAAACTTAAAATCACGGTGCAAAAATCATATTTATACAATTGATAAAACTTAAGGACAGAACTTAGTTTATCAATATGGTTGCCACTACAGTGCCATGGGTACATTATGACTCAGGAAACTGAACTCTTGAACCTAGCAGTTAAGCAGAACAAAGCGATTTTGAGACTCGTTAACTCAAGGTAAACAAAACATATACACGATAATTAAAAATTCCAGACAATGTAAGCTCCTGATATCAATAACAGATGCCGACATAATGATTTATAAATGGAACAATGCTCAATTTTGTGTTTATTACCGCCGATATATAACTATAACAAAACAAGTGTGGCTATTCACAAAAAGGTCATGCCAGAAAGTAGCGCCATAGCAACTCAAGCAGGACAAATACTTCAAACGCCATATATCGAGCTTCGTGCATTGTTCGCCAATGTTTCCAATAGATTAAAGGCAACATCGTCATAATCTGAATATACACTTGAGTGTCGCCAAGTGTGTATTTATTTGCATGGATTGAGTTTGGATCACTTTATCCACACAATTAACGTGTACCTGAACACAAATACGAGACCCCAATTCATTAAATTTAGTTAGAATGTAACGATACAGGAATGGAACTTTAATGGTTACTGAATTGGAGTTGTTCAAAAGCCATGACAGAAGACAAAGGTTGAAGGCAAAATGTAATACACAAATTACCATGCAAAATTCCGTTGTTAGCAAAATAGCTCTCATTTCAGTTAAGAATTTAATTCAGAATCGTCCATGCAATCTGCGACAACATTGAGCAGAGACAAGAACAACGATGACAAAAGCACAAAAGCACATTGTTTCGAAGTTGCTAGAAGAATACATGTTCCCTTCAATATACTTACACCCTTGCGAGCGTAATCCAACTCTACGTTCTGTCTTCGCACGGCATCCTCTAAATCGCCGCACTTGCGTTTGTATTGCAAAACCTGAATGCGCATGCGTGAAAGGAAATAGAAAAGGAAAAGACTTAGGAAAAAGGATTGAGTTGAGGTTAGAAACACAAAATGCAAATGGTTAGGAAGAAAAAATGCACATTGGAGGCACAGAAAATAATCTACATAATTGAGAGCATGAATTTGAAATCGCAAAAGCACATTGAGTAAACACACAAAATAGTGAAACAATGCATAGGTGAAAATACATGATTATTTCCTAATTTAAAATCTTATTTCTGTGCCTCCTTTTTTTTTCTTGATGTAAATACAACATTCAAAATAAAACGAAAAATAAAACGGAAGAGGTGTGTTAACTGAAAGTGAAAGAAATGCAGGTTCACAGCAGACGAATATATGTTGACACTTCTTCTGTATCAGGAGTAATCTTGGTATATTTATAGGTATGTGGCTGTCGTATAATTTTCAGAATGCAAGAATATTCAAAGCTTTGGAAAGCTAAAATGGGGGTGACCATGCTTAACTACGAATGCAATTGGGCTAACAGTCTTATAAGACAAAAACATCAAGACTATGCATTTACGAATATATGGGACCTCAAGACTTAGCCATACAGGAATAACAAAACACGCATCCAGTAAACGAATGTTCATTCTTAGAATATTGTCATCAACCTGTGTTTCGATGAAAAGACATTTTCTTTCAAGAGCTCCGCATCTATCGCGATATTGCACGAGCTGAAGACACAGTATTTGGAAGAAAAGAATAATGTACTTGAAAAGTCACATGAATTTTGGACGATAATAGACACAATTCAATCATCTATATCTTGCAAATGGATGCCTCGAGGTAAGAACTGGAGATTAAATGAGAACCTGAAAACATTCTAGAAAAGTACTAAGAAGTGCAAAGAATAATTATGACATTGAACATATAATCGAGAAAAGCTCACATGTTAACATAGCAATTAAAATTTGATACATCACACTTTTGTACAAGTTATTTTCACATAAAATGATTTTGTTTTCACACAAGGCGTATATAAAAGCGCACACATCTAAAATCGGCAGGACATAGTAAAATTTCAACATTTCACTTAAGAGTTTTGGTAATCATCTGAGCTATTCTCGCTTTGACATTAAAAATGAAATCAAGTATACACGTGACAACTATCTGCACTACAAAACACACAACACTCGTAGAAAGAAAGCACGTGGTTAGCGAAAATGAAACAGCAGCATGATTACAAATCCGCGGACAACTGTGAAAGTTGGAGATTTGTGCGTGAATAGATGTTTGTGTTGAGTAGTCACCTGAGACTTGAGGGTTCGGTTCTCTTCCTCAGAAGTCGACACGCGCTTCTTGTAGGACAAAACCTGCAGAACATTTGATGAGTTGAATTGAATAAAGAAGGCTAGTTAAAAGAATATGTAATTGAAATCATAAATAATTATAAAATAATATAATTTGGGAAGGACCGCTGGCGATGTTGCTCTGCAACGGGTAACTAAAATGATGAATGTTTGTAACACATTATAAAATATAAACATAATTGACAACTTTCTTTATTGAGCAACGTAGTACTTTAACACATTAAATGATTTAAACTCTTCATTGTCGAGCGATTAATCAAACAAGTCTAAGTTAGATTATAATATAATCACTTACATTAGCCGCAAAGGAAAACGCAGAAAACATCCCCAAATATTACCCTCGTTTCAGTCTTATCCAAATTATGAGTTCCGAGTAATACTTGCATATTTCAAACACGCAAAGCAAAAGTCAATTTCAAAGTTTGAGATACTTTTGCTAGACAATTTTGATAGATTTGTTCAAAATCAATGATGTCACACCATCTGCGAGTATTTCTCTGAAGGCTAAACGACTAATTTTGCAACCAATTCAATAACTCTAACAATGGCAAATTGAGTGATTTAAAATGTATTGAGGTGCACGCCGTTACGCATCAACGATTTGCCTCATTTTAAAAATCAATATCAATATAAACAATTTATCCCTTGATAAAACTTTGCATTTCTTTAGAACTGTGACACATCAACTTTATGGAAAAACACATATAGTTCAATACAGAATATCATGTCAATTTTAGAGAAATAATTGAATGTATACCTGTCCTGAGTAGCGAGTAAGTTTAACGCCATGTGAATCTTAGAGTAAGTAATGGTCATAAATTACCTACTGATAAGCCCCTTTGTTTTCCATATCATATACAATCAGTTGTCAAGCACATATACTTACCTTTTCGTTATTTTCTTGTCAAGAATCGCCACTCCAAAATTAATACGGATATTGGCAATAATAGATTACCTCTAATAAAATATGGTCGCAAAATCGTTCATTGGCATAAGATTAATTTACGGGAGTCTCATTTCCATTATATGGACGCTTGATTAGTCGCAGATTTGTTTAATTTAGATCAGGATTTCATAAAACTTATTCCTTGTTTGCTTATCATATACATCCGAAAAGGCTCGATTGCATATGTTTTGGTTTCAAGTTATTAATACCTTGAAAATTGAATGGTGTCTGTCTTTTATAAATCATTTGACTTGCGTTAGTGAAATGTGAGACCCAAGACCTTAAGCACTTAATTTTATTGGCAATGTATTTGCGTGAGTAAATTTGTAAAATGATGTGGTAAAGTGAGCAAATATTTTTTCCAAAAACTGTTCTATGCTAAATTTCACAAAGTTACATAGCGTGACATAAACAAATCTTAGTTTTTTTCGGAATTTATGTTTTGCAATTTTAGACTAAATATGAATACATAAATTGGGGGAGGGTAATTTCATATTGTTCGTGTTATTCTTCATAGCTCCCTTGCATCTTACCACCCTACCATACCCCAAACAGCTGTAAAGATCGATGGGCTTACTCCCGTTATTCCGATTCAGCAAATTTGCCCCAGGATTAACACCACGTTACTATCGACTTAATGCTATAGATCGCCCTACGTTCAGAGTTGCTAAACAGTTAAGGGACCTGTGTAAGTGAACAAAGGTGATGATTATTATATAATTAGTCGCCCTTTACAGGTGTTGCACCAAGGATGAAAAATTGATTTGCATTTAGTCCAAGAGCTAGTAAGGAATGTGAAATGACACAACGATATTGTTGTTAACTGTTCATGGGAAAAATGCAATTAGTATTATTGTATGTATGGAACTATTATTAGTTACTTTTGGGTACATTAAGTTAAGTTTTTAACTGTTATAATTAACGTTCGACTATTTCCAAGCCAAATAGATTAATTCTTTGAACAAAATTAATCTGTGATATGTTTAACATAAAACAGTTTGCACCTATATTTTGACTAGCAAAACTAGCAAATTTGGATTCGAAAATTCCAGAAGTTTAACTTATACCTTTCTCTTTGCAATGAGCGCTTAAAACTATTTATGTCCCGGATCTTTGATCGGCCATAAATATCAAGTTATGCATGACGACCAATGCAAATATGTATCGGGTTTCGAGTTTTCAGCCTATGTGCAAATTATTACCACCATTGGGCGATTAGCGTATTAATTGCGTTTGACTAAACATGGAAAATGCATTGAAATCCTAAACTGAAAACAATATATAAAGTACCTTTCTCATCTGCATAACGAAAGACTTGTTTGCGAAAACCTGACCAACTCGTTTTATTTGTCGAAAAGAAATTGAGCAGTGAACCGCTAATAGAGGCAAAATATTTCATGACAAAAAATGTGTTGGGTAAACTTTTTATGAAATTTATGGTGAAAACAATTAATTTAAGACTAAGTCATCAAACTACACTTGATATTTCTATTGCGCTTGATATTTCTATCGCGCTTGAATTTTCGTCAATGTCAAAAGCTGCTTCTCGAAGGACGATTTAATCACAACCCATTCACATTTAATAGCATGGTCGATTGTTTCTTAACTACCGTGATACGAAGACTAATCGTTATATGAAAATACAGGGTTGCAAGATTTATTAAGTAGTCTGGTTTGTTGGTTCAAGTAAAATTAATAGGTTCCATTCCTTAACCACTGCGCATTCTTTATTAATACCTTTCTTCAAACGGATCTTATAACATACCTTTGTCTTTCTGCCTATTTTCCATACTTTTCCCTTGACACCCCTAATTTCTCATTGTTATAAACATCCCCCTCCTCGTTTAAACCAACCACCTCCCACCTCCCATTCCTTAGCCTGATGTTTCTGCGTTATGCCTTTTCCCTGGACAACCCCAATTTCTCATTATTCTAAACATCCCCTCCCCTCCTCCCCCACCCATCGTTTTAAACAACCACCTCCCACCTCGCATACCTTAGCCTGAAGTTTCTGCACGAGCTGGGCCTGCCTTTGCTGGCCCTCCTGGTAGGCCTGCAACTTGCGCTTGTAGCCCGAGTGCTCATCCTCGAGTCTTCGGCGCAGCTCGATGTTCTGCTGAAAGAGGCCCTGCGCGTTCGGGTCCTCGCGAGCTGCCTCTCCCTTCTCCAGCTGCAACGCCTGCTCCAACTGAGGATGACATAACGAATAAGATATTAAGCACATGTAACTAATATTCAATCTTTGGTTTATATGAATTTTATTTGAAGAGCTGCTTCTCACTTCTCCCGACTGCAATGCCTGCTCTAACTGTTGATTGCAAGAAAATATGGACGTATAAGTCAATTGTTTATAAAGTTATGGATATGTTCTAATGGAAGTGTAATGTATATTCTGTGGCGTTGGGTATTCCTCGGCTAATGGCATTCTGTTTTCAAGATGATGCTGCCCCCTGTGTGTGCGAGCAGAAACACACGGTGGAGGGGGGAGGGGTTGATGGCAAATGGGTGAACAGTTGTAAAGGTCTGATCAATATGTGAGTAAAGCAAAATTATATGTTTTCTACGATCAAACTTCGTTGATTTTTTTTTCATTATAAGTGGACCTATTAACTTTTGATAGTTACCTCTTCATTGACATCCATATTTACTTTCGAACTATCCCATTTAACTTGCTTTTCTTAATCCAATTCAGTTATATTTTTCTAACTTCTAAGTTTTTATAATGAATCGATAGTTCTTTCTTATGTCGTTAACACCATTTCAGTTATAATTATATATCCTACAGTAGTATTCATCAAAGTCCCGTAAGCATTTTATTATTTGCAAAATATATTGGACTGTGAGTGCTGAGGACGGAACCTGAGTATGATTTGAAATATGATATGTTAACACCCATAGTTCTTTTCTTAAATTGTATCATATTAAGAATATGATATTGGATTTGGCAAAATATTAAGATTTAACTGAGGATACCGGAAACTATTTTGTTTTTGACTGATTTTTTGTTCAGATGGCGTCACGCTTGTTTTTCTATTGCACCGAACTATTCTTCCTGATCCTAAGACATTGAGTGCGGGTCACTACCAGTTGAAATTGTAGGTGTTGATTAAGTGATTTGTGCAATTAGGTAGATAATCATATAATCTATGGAAAGACCTATTATCTGTTGAAAGTCGATACAACAAACGATTTGAAGAAACATAAATATACAACCCATTGTCAAAAGGCCAGACAAGAGACATACTAGTAAGTGACTTGGTACATTTTGTAAAATCCCAACAACATAAGTTAAAATAAACAACGTATAAATTCAACACTTTGACAAAAAAACATCAGATATGTGACTTGGTGCATTATGACACTTACAATATCAGGTCAAGATTACAATGATTTAAGTAATTAATTGTGTCTCTACACTGAGATTTACAAAACAAAATAAGAATTTAGGTAGATCTGGTGCGTTTGAGAATTCTATTCTCTCTTTTAGAAAGTTGATAAAGTACATTAAGATTATCACAAATTGCGTGATTTATAGAGCATTTACAAAACACTAATATATGTTTGCAAAACAATTATTACGTCAACCGCTACATAAGTTGCCCGACGTGTCTAATCTATGTCACCAACCATTTCTGTCAGGCGACCCAATGTTTGAAGACTTGAGGACCCTATTATCGTATGATAGCGCTGGTCAATTATCAAAATCCAGAATAATGAGCTTACTAGCTACACAGTTATGTTGATAGCTTTAGTCTTGGTGCAAGTACTTTTGGGGTTCAAAATAATCTTTAATTGGTCATCTATTTGGATTTCGTTATCTTTTCTCGCACTCTTGATATTACATAATTGATAGATTTGTTAAAATGCATGTTTGTATTAATAATCTTGTTATTTTTTTCTTAAACTTGACTTAGTACGAACCAAGTAAATTATATTTACTTTCTTGACAAAATCGAAACGTTAACACATTATTAATTCGCGTTGTTTTACAATTAATGAAGATAAATTTAAATGAAACATGCCTGGATGTTAGCTTTTTCACAAATGTAACCTTTTTATCACTTTAACTTAAATGAATACCGAATCTTATCATTTCATCGAATTTCCAATCTTATTCGTTTATTGAATACCCAAACTTTCCTTGACTTACGACAAATGATAACAATTTCTCATGTAAACTCAAGACATATAAATAAATATATTAAACCAATCGGGATCTGCAACACTAAGTGATCCAGATCACCTACTTATGACGCTACCTAATTCAGTCGCAAGTATGAAATCACTTAAGAAATACTGATAAACGGCAAGATAAAGGGAGACAATTTCTTATCTTATCATCTACGAATGCTTTCGTATTTACTTGTCCAGATTCATCTTCAAAAGGCTCACTACTGAAAATAGTATACTTAGTTATAGTTATAAGTAATCTTTGCTACAAGGTATGAAATAGCAGAGATTTTGTTAGCGACAAAACTGCTTAAACCATCTTCAGATTAATTGACAAGTCATTTGTTGTGAAGCAAAAAACATGAAGGTTTAATAGGTTATTGTGACTATGATTGTGGGTGTATTGCTGGAGTATTCTTAGGAAACAATAATTTAGTTGTTGCAAATTTTTACCGACGATAACCTTGTATTACTGAACATTAAAATACACATATCAAAATCAGCTCATTAAAACAGGCCCATTCTATCGTGTCGATAGGATTCAATCAACTTAGCTCAATTTATACTAAAATCAGATACTATCTAAGTGCAGCTCTCGAGATGCTTTGCATGGTGCAAAAGATGAGAATCAAACACTAACGATCCAGCCCTATTTCAACCTCTAGTTCAACCACATTCAACTCCAAAATATACCATATTATCAATCTATTTCACCTTTCAAAACCCACTAAAAGAACCGACCGTGTCATCGAGAATGCTCTCGCTGCTGCCGTATTTGCCTCCGAGGCCCAGTTCGCTCGCCTCGCGGATCGCTCCAAGTTCTTCGGCGCCTCCTAACGATGCCATCGAGTTCCTTGGCATTGCCCTCTTTTGTCAAATATGGGGATGTTTCTATGATTGTTGTCTTGTTTTGACCGAAAATCTTTTGTTTTCTATCTTTACGGTTTTTTTATATATTCTTTGTGAAGTATCTTCCCTTTTATTCTCTTTACTGCGTTTCACCATGCGATTCGAAAATCTATCCAGAACTATATTGCACTTTCTGTTTTTACTAATTTCGTTTCATTCTCTAAATCGAACAGCTATTACTTTCAATAATCGGGAAACTATCCCTTCTCTCTCACAAGACCTCCAACTTACGGCAGGACCAACCTCCTCTGAAGCACTGCCACTTGAACCCGCTGAGCAGCCCGCTTTAGGAGGGCGTTTCAGGGCATTTTACTTAATTTAGTAATTACATACGTGACCGAACTATGAATTAACCTACACTCTAATATTGATGGCGGTAACAATGGTTTAATGGTTTAAATAAAAATGTCACATTACAATGATCTTTTAATGGATATCCAGGTTTCTTATATAACTGAATACATATAGTGAATAAACTGAGTTATTCATTTTTGAATGCCAGAGCTATTCAGAGTGACAAAGCAACTGACACTGATACTTAACGAATATTATAAAGGCGTTAATGGAGTAAATATATGTCGATATCTTCATTAATATTTCATAATATGTTTGAAATTTGAGTTAAATATATCGTAAAAAATTACGATTGTAACTAATCTGGCATTACTTTACCATGTCATTCAAGCGTGACTTCAGAATTCACCATTTTACGGTCGATAATATTTTGGTATATATGCCATAGGGAAATACTAGCAACAAGACCTCTCATAAAATGTGATCCCGAAAATATTAATGGTTGAAATAAGAATAAATCGGGTTTTTGAATTAGTGAATTTATTTCGCAATAATGCTAGATAAAAGCAATGACAGAATCGCATAGTCCATAATGAATAAAACTATTGCAATTAAAATATATTGCTATGGTTACAAGCCAAACAGTTGTGTCTCGACACAAAACACACCACGGCTTCCAATTTATTCTCTATTATTCCTTTTTCTCAAACCTTGGCAAAGTGATTCATTTTCCTAAATATTCAATATTATGGGAGCCGATGACAAAGCAATAGCCACGGGGAATATATCTACATTTTGCATAACGCCATGTCTTTATGGATTAGCCTAATCCAGACACTGAATGCTTCCAATCGCCACTTAGGAGCATTCGCATGAGGACTCCAATTGATTTATTCGGGATCTATCTGGAGAATATTTAGATAGGAATTTCTATTCAAAATACAAAATGCTGGGTCTACAATATTGTCCGATCTATACAGACTGTAACGCCACAGGAATATTTTTTCGATAGGTGCTAAGATGAACATTCAAATATAAATTACTTCTAAAGATAAAGTGTATAAATGGGAAAACGCAAAACTCGCTTGATTATCTACTCCATTGCAAAGTCAAACACAGCTTATTGAAAAACGTATTTTTACCCAGAGTTCGGTCAACAAAAATGAAAGGAGACAAATTTCATTGATATGAACAGGTAGCTTTTGTCTATTTGAACACGATGATTATTTTATGGATTAAGTTCCTACCGAATGAATTTGTCTATGGATCCCTGGCCAAAGAACAACGGACACTGAGTAAATATCGCATGTTTTATCAAAGAAAGGTGTCCTTTCCAGAAGTTGGAGGTTACTTGCTTTGCACTCCAATGTGACTCTTATTCAAAACTCATTCAACATGTTATGTTGTTGGACATATAAGCCCTCGTGAGCAAAGTTTTAATTTTCTATGGAAAACTTGCTGAACTTCCTTATTTGATAATAAACATATAATATTCAATCAAGTATAATATCAAGCCAAGTACCTATTGATATTTCAATAATTCAATCAGATAATGGCATTATCTATTAAATCTAGCCACCCATTAATCAATCGCATATAACATGATGCAAAACACGTCCATCGAAGGTTGTTTTTCTGAATACGAACCTTCGTTTTTTGTATATCACTTTCAAAGCGGTGAATAGGAACGAGTTTCATGCTATTGATATTTGAGGTGCAAACCTTTTGAGTATGTTATTCTTTTCTTTTACGGATCCATTCAGGATTAGGTTGACAAAAACCACGCTATTCAGAGCGAAAATTAATCTTTCCTTATACACGAATCGCTCATGTAAAATGCATTCCCCCGAAATGTATACCATGTATACGCCGCTTTTGTGTCGATATCTCATTGAATTCGGCAATGTGACCATTAAATAGACGAAACAAACAATAAACATAAATATTTGTGACACTTCTGTTTTTGGTCAAGGGGGCTTCAGTGATTTTTCAGTGGACGATCTGGATCTATATGCATAATGGATCGATTTCGAATGAGGCGGGATTCAGAAATGGCTGAATAAAGTGATCAGCGATTTCGAATGTATCATCAGTTTTACATATTAATTTATAAACGCATTTACTAGCTAAAATTGTGGTTTCATTATTCTTAGCGCCCTATCTATTATTCCATCCAGTTTTTACTGACAATATCTCATCAATATATATCTCCTAGCATAACGTTTCGTTTGGTAATATCTCATGGTCTGAGTTAATAACCAATGACACTAAGTTATACCGAACATACCAGATATGGTCCATAAAAGCAAAGAATTAAATCACCTCCTCTGTGGTTTATGGCATCATAAATTTGTTTCCGGAAATATACCATTTAAGAGAGCTAACCAGTATACGGTCGAATCCAATCAATTAAAGATGTGGCGGATTTTATGCTTCAATCATTTTATATATACCGAATGAAGTTTGATTTATATGATTATACGACCCCGGAAGAGATTAATTCTTAACTTCTTTATGGGTGCATTCTAAGGGAAAGGACGCTGTTGCCTTTAAATTGAGCATGCAGTTATCAATCTTAGAACAATGGTACTCATCAAAATTTAAACTAGAAATTCTTTAGAATTGATGCATAATAAATACGAATCATATACCGTGGCCACATTTTGACATATATGTATTCACTTGAGGACACATTAGAAGGGGTTACTCTGTCCTTGGTAACCTTGCCACTGCAATTTTCTAAGGACTTGGGTCTTTTGATATACCACCCGCAAACTCGGTCCAAATGGAGCCGATTAAGCAACTTTTGGCGCTCTAAATGCTACACGGCTCAAAATTGCTAGTCCTTTACAGTAATAGTTTATGTACCAGTTATATGTTAAATGGAAATTGAATACCAGATATGAAGAATATCCCGTTTAGTAGGTACAACGTTTAAAATGAGCCAAATGTGTGGATGGATCCCCGAGATTATATGCCTACCTAAAGATTACCCTTAAAAGGGAGATTGGATTCCTCTTTCTATTAAGTTCGCAAAATGTTGACTTTATTTTATTAAGTGCATATGATCTAAGATAAGAAAATTCCCCGATTGAAACACAAACCATTATCAAGTGTTATTGAGAAACTAAAAACCCGCCAGTATCCTCATACAATTAAAATACCTATTCAAAAACAAACATGTCCGGACCAATGCAATAAAAAAAACCTTAATTGCATAAGGTAGATGCAAAGTCATAGCACTTGGCGCAATCCGATATCTTCTCTAAGCGATATATTGTGGCTCGTTAGCCTGGATCCTGGTCCTTAAACACATTATTATGAACCCTATGTATATAGTGAACGGATCGACCAAAAACAACTATCGCTGACCACTTTATAACGAATACATTTAATGTAGAGATAAGGTTTATATTGACCAAACGTGGTGTAATAAAATATATGCACATTGATATAAATTCCGAATAAGCAATAACCTTTTTACGAATTCTTTGTGGCAGTTTTCATGTACGATGAGTGATATGAACGAACGACAACAAATAAATAGTTTATAATTTAGCCGAGCAATTGTTTCAACATCTAAGATATAACACACACTATTTTGCAACCGGAAGGTTAGGTGCGTACGGGTCGAAACCGAACTCAAATATATTCAAAACAGAAATCAAATAAGGTTTTACTGAGCACATACTATGTTTCACTTGCACAATAAGGACCAAAATGAAACACATAATAGTCCCTATATTCTCTTAAGTTATAGTTAGTTATATGCAAAATGTACCAAGCTACCTCGTACGTACAAACAATACATGAACATTTATGAATAATAAATAAACAAAATATAAAAGTTTTATATACCTGTTTATGAGCTTTATAAAACTCAGACCCGGTATCCTTCCAACTCTCCATGCTTATTTTTTATTTCCTTTCCCACCACTATAGAGTCCTTGCGAAATCAAATCGCTTTTAAAACTAGAGAGACAAATTAATAATTAAAGGCGAAAATTATATTATTGTGGTGTGCGTTTTTCTCTCTCCCTAATGAGAGTCACCTTTTTGGTCGTTATGTGTATTCACGCACAATCTCTTAATTTCCGCTTGCATACACTGCACAATCGCTACTCGGTATAT
>LQRL01183377.1:0-12023 GCA_001703475.1 Hydroides elegans
GGGATACTCATATGTTATGTAATCGCTTTCATATGATTTAAGTAAAAAGGACGAACCATAATGAGCAATCATGTGGGGAACCCTTATAACGTTTTAATTAGTTTATTGTACTCTCCCTCTTGACGCTTCAATGAGTGATCATGGAATGTCTCGTAGGGGCTAAATCATTTATGTTTAACTATCTTAATGTCTTGTCTATAATAGGGGCCTCTTAGTGAGAGATCACGAGAATGTCCGTAATTTAGTTTTTGTGTGGTTTACGTTTTCTTAAAAATTAACGGGGTCGAGTGTGGTGATTCTCGGGTTTCGGGAGCTTATCCCTGTTAGTTGTGCGTATCGCCCCTTCCCCGCCTTCCCCAAGTTTAGGCGCGAATCCGCGCAGTTGCCCTAGAACCACCGAACAGTGAAGACCTCGATTACGGATAGTGACCCGGGTCAGCGTACGGTTTGGACAACGATACAGCCTTCCCAAAGGTATTTAACATTGATTACATCAATAGTTGCATAACTGACATGTTATAGACAGTTACGAGGACAGCGATAAGGGTCCTGTAGTGCCCAAAATCACTACAGAAGTAAGCTTCCCACTGTTCCCAGTTGAAGCTTGTAATTGCGGACTACCAGGATACCCATTAAAGAAGAGCACTTTACGAGCTGTTCCCTTAAAAAGGTGTTCACCACCAAATTCAAGCTGGCTTGGAAATTTTTAGGAAATTCATTCTAGCTTGGAGAGATTTTTGCAGATTGAGGAACACCTTTTATGATTATTTCCTCATTTTCGTAATAAATATTGATAATAATTATTTCAAAATTGATGAAAACTGCATGCAATTGTATAATAAACAGTTATTTACAATATATGTTAGGTAATTTAGTTATATTTAACATTTTCAAAGTGTTCCTTTTTTTGTTCCAAGCTGGCTAGAAAAGGAAAACAGCCCAGCTGGCTTTGAAAAAAGGAATACCTTAAAAAAAAATAATGTTTAAAAGCCATTATTTTGTTGTTGTTCATACATATAATGTTGTTTTAAGGCGATTTAGCAACTTTTTGAAAAATGTGTCGTGGGGTGCCCTTCATTAAAAGAGGGGGGCTGCACTCCACGACACATTTCTAAAAAGTGTTGAAATTCCATTAGAACAACATTATATTGCAAACACAACAGCAAAAATGGGTTTTGAACATTTACTTTTACAAAAGAAGAAGAAGATACGTTAATTATTGCCTACCTTCCTCTCTAGTTATTATTTACTGTTTCCTGTATTTTGTTTATGTAATTTGCAAGTATTACCAACTGTATTATTTCAAGCGTTTTTCTTTGTATTGTTTGCAATATTTTAGGTAATGGTTGATAAAAAAGTATGAGTTGATTCAAGTTGGTGGGAGTGTAAAATACTTCTTTGACACGACTGTTTATTAATACAATAATATGACATATTTTAAAATGATATTTAAAAAAAAAACAGTGAATAAAACAATTTGAATGTGAATATGAATTAGAATTTTTACGTTTTTAACCAGCTTGGAAGATACTGGGAATACGTCATGAGATTATATATTGAAGGGAATTATAACACTCTGTCAGCCAAATCTGACCGAGCCCGAAGGGTGAGTTCAGAATTGGCTGACAGAGTGTTATAATTCCTTTCAATATATAATCGAGTGGCGTTTTCGCTTTATTACATACATTTCATAAGGAATAATATATTTGAATACATTAATTTCGCGAATCAAAAACAGCTAGCCACGATAGCTTAGTCGGTTAGAGCGTTGGACAAGTTTGGTTTTTTGCGTCATTCAAACTTAACAACGTTTGTTTACATTTTTTGATTATTAATAACTCAACTATTTTTGGACAAAACCATCTAAAATCTGAAACATGACAAGGTTATTCTATATTTTGTATGATTTATTCATAATTTTAGGCATTTCACATTAGAAATACCCTAATTGAGCTCGATTTGAATTAGTTGATTAGTTGGTTGATTTGCTATGATCCTTGGGTCCCTGGTTCGAACACAAGTAAAGACAAAACGAAAATTGTTTTTGTCTGTCTTCATACATTTTTTTTTAAACTTGATATTTAGTAATAGTTATTATTAAACATATTTTTTTTTAATAATATCTACAAAATTCATCCATCAAAGTGTTTATTTTGATTATCAAATATATGTTTTGCGGTACATTTACTTGGTAGTCAAATCGAAGGTGCCAATGTAAATATTGTTTTAAACTTAATATTCTTATCAAAAACAAATATCAAATATCAATGTAAGTAAAGATTAAATAATTCTTTATTTGAAATTTCCTTTAAAAATATTTGACAAAAAAAAATTGGGATCCGAGCGAGACTCGAACGCGGAACCCCCTTGCTACTCAGGCGAGCACCATATCCATTGCACCATGAGGGCTGTTGAGAATTGCGTATCTAGTTAATAGAGTAATAACTGTGGATCTATAATGCTCCATTTGTTTTTCAAATGTGTAATATTGACGCAGATCATAACATTTAAGTGCTCGGATCGATTCGGTGCCATTGTTTCACAAAATAAACTGAAAATCTTTTGCATTACGTGTTAGAAAAAAAGTGGAATTGACGCAATATGATGTAAAGTGGGCGATAAGTCGAAAACGAGGCTATAGTGAAAACGTAAGAAAATATTTCACTCTAGCTTTTTTCTTATATATTCTTTATACAGGTATGTAATAAAACAGAAATACAAAAGTGTCATTGATATGAACTTCGATTTTTTTGTTATTACATTTTTCCGAAGCTTATGTCGTTTGTCTATCATTCATTGAAAAAAGGCCGATTTTCTGGATTTTGATAAGCATTTGTACTTATTTCCATCGAGATCAGAATTCATCCCTTTCAGGATTTTTAGTCAAATTAAGTGCTTGAAGCATCATTCGAATGGAAAGTTTGAACATGTTTAAGAGTCGATCAAACAGTTTCCTAAGATAATTTAAGTAAATAAATGGCAACCGAAAGCAACCAATGGATTTAGATAATTGTAAAAGGATGTATGATAAGATGTTTTGATTTACGATTTAATTTATTCTTTCTTAAAATCATAAATTGTTTTAGCGACGGTACTTAGCGACGATAATGATGGTGCCATTGGTACCGAATAAATTATTTCTAGAGGTTGCATTAAAATCACTTACATTGGTATCAAACGAATTTATTTGCAGCTTAAAATGATGGCATATTATTTTTAGCGAAATAGTTGCTAGCAAATTAAAACTTGTTTAATACGATTCAAAACCAGTAAACTAAAATTCCAAAGAAACACAACCGACGAATCTGATCATTCTTTTACATAGTAACTAAAAACATATATCTATAAGTAAATTAGCAAACACAAGAACAGTTTTAGGTGTCGGAATGACTACGATTATGTATGATCCATTGTTAAGAGAAATTGTGGTAAGATAGTAGCTTAGAGATGTTAAGCAATGCTTTTATCAAGAACATTTTAAAGACTATTTTAAAAACTATTCTAAAGATAAAAATGACTGAAGTCGTGTGAATATTATCTAACAGAAAAAAAACATTTAAATGATTAAAGCAACGTAGAATTATATGCGTGCTTTTATTTAAGTAATTACCAAACTAATCATACCTTAATTAAACACGGCGTCATTTGAAAACGAATGCCATTTCATCTAGAATGATTTTCCTCATTGAAGCAGGAAAGCATTACACAGTTTATATATAAAACGTTGGACATTTATTGTAAATGCTTATGACTTATACGGTGGATAAAGATACTTTTTACACGCAGTTTATTATACACAATAATGGATACGGAACAAAAGTGTGATTTTAGTTTTTACTTTTTACACGCAGTTTATTATACACAATAATGGATACGGAACAAAAGTGTGATTTTAGTTTTTAGTGAAAATCGGTTTTAAGTTAAAGATATATATTTGAAACATTATCGAATTCTAGTCATTAAAGGATAATAAGTACACAAGGGTCAATATACATAACAAAGTCTATAAACGTGCCTTGATCAGTGCAATATTAGGATCAAATCAATAACATTCAGTGCTTGTTTGGCAAGATGTGTATCGGTATACAAAAGCCTTCATACCTTTTGGATAATAAAAGAGGTAATCGAGGCGGTATAAAACAAAGGAGGCGTATCCCTGTCATCGAGGGGAACAGGAAACAAAGTGTTTTAGATACCAAAAAGAATACTTTAAGTATAAACAGGTCTGTTTTAATCACTGTTTGTGATCACAGAAATTCTTCGATTCACAATACTACCTTCGCTACAGTGAATGCCCGTTCGATCGGAAACAAAATAGACAACATCCGTCATGTTGTTCAAGATCGTAAACTAGACATACTTACCATTACAGAAACGTGGCTTTCTGAATCTACAAGTTACAATGCCTCGCTCCTATGCCCAAGTGATTTTAGTATTTTCCGTTCCGATCGTGCTCATGGACCAGGTGGTGGTGTGGCGATCTTATGCAGAGATTTTTTCAAACCGACCCAGATTTAGTTTTTGAAATATACTTCTTTCGAATATTGTGCAATCCAAATATCGTCTGGCCCCCAGATTTATCATATTCTGGCTATCTATCGGCCGCCTCAGACTACCAATGCCGTTTTTCAAGCAAAATTCGGTTCATTTATCGAAGAAACATGCATAGGAAATACTCCTGTTATTCTTTCGGGCGACCTGAACATTCACTATGATGATCCAACCCTTCCAATGACACGGTCGTATCTGGATATTTTGTCGTCATTTGGCCTCTTACAACACGTGCTTGAAATGGCCGAGCCATTTCAAGCGCGTTACAAAAACTCACAGATAGATAGATAGACTTGAAGCATATAGATGAATTAAAGTATATGTTCTTTTAATGTATGATGTATGGATGAAATTAACGGATTCAATTTTATTTAATGGTATCGACAGCATTTACAATTCATATACATTTATTTAACGTATCCTATCCGACCGATATAATAGTCTTATACTATTTTATAATAGGAACTGCAACTTTAAGAAACAGGTAAACCTACATAAAGAAAATATTGCAGTAGGCAAGAATGTTTTTGTTGCTTTTATTCGATAAAACTGCAAGCTTGTTCTGGAACTATGTACAAATATAGAATATTTTTGAGCTGGCTTTGAAAATGTGCGCGTATGTCTAGTTAAAGCTTAGCAATTGATTTTGTTTTAAATTTAGATTGAAGTAAAATGTATTAACACACTAACTACAATTTATGAATAATATTATTGAAATAAGCAGCACAATATAAAATTAGATACACATTACATAACTACTTCTCAATTTTTTTATTTTGAAATACATTCAGTAGAATTAAATCAATCGGACAGATTGGGTCTTTGCCTTATACATTTAATTATTGGTCTCATTCTATCTGCATTATATGTTTTAGATTTTGCACAGTTATATAATATTTTGTTTGCTTGTTCAAAACTTTTATTAGCATTATTTATAACTAATCGATAACGATTAAAACCATACATTTCATTTTTTAGCCACATCGTGTAAATTACAAATAGCTTAAACACATGCTAAATACAATTCTTAGAGGTACCGTTTTTAAGACCGAATGATAGAATACACTAGCCTTACGTTAATTTTGTATTTTAAACATATTTGAATATATGAATTATAGATCCATCAAACTATATATTATTATATCCTATAGACAAATGTGGTTATCTAATGATTCTATGCTGCTTTCACCTTTTACTAGAAATATATACCTGTATGATTATAATAGTTTGCTTACAAGGTATAATAAAGGACTTCAAACAAAACATTTTCTAAACGACTTTGGGATACATATACAAACCTACGTTCATACTTATTTCCGGAAAACAATTATTATTGAAAATATTAAATTCACAATAATGTGTACCCCATTTGAAGTAGTTTCGCTTTATCTCGACAAAGAAGGAAGAAACGTGGAAAAAAGCTAAATATAATCAAATAATTAATCATATGCAAGAAATGACTACTGATAAGGCAATTATAGCTAGATGACTCTTGTCGACGTCCAAATAGTTTTTCTCATTATCAATATGAAAATAAATAAAGGAATAATTGATGTTCCTAAAGCTGCAAACTAGTAAATGTTCTTTAAACAGTTCGTTTGCATCTACTTGGAATCATCCTTCGTAAGGATCGTGAATTTCTCTTGAAGAGCACCCCACGAGGTGTTCCTCTAAAAGTGTTCCTTGTCTAAATTTATCTAGCTACAAACTTTCCAAAATATCCTTCTAGCTACAAGAAATTGAGGAGCACCTTTTTCAATAATTTTATTATATTTTTACTTATTCATTCAATATTCTTATGATTATCATATTCATATATATAAAGCTAGGCATGCTACATTGAAATATATCAAACCAAGGCCAAGGGCACTAGCAATACCAGGTATTGTATTAATGAATGATATTCCAGCATTTTAAGAGTATTTTGCTATTTTAAACATTTTAAATCTAATATGATATACAAGCTGATCAGCCTTTGAAATACCAGTTTAATATGTATTTTTTAGCAAAGGTAGAATTTTTATTTATCGTTGGAATATAGAACCTAGCACTATAATGCATGCCTTTATAAGTCTTTCTCATTAACAACAACTCAGTCGCTGCATGAGCTCATCATGCTGCATGTTATTACGCATTGACTGATTGACTAATAAAGACTAATGAGTCATCTAGCCGATTGCCTACTTGCTTGGAAACTCAAAATAAATCATCCAACAGTGAATATGTCACAACTCTGTGAAATTTGCATACGAAGCATTTTTTTAAGCAAGCCAAGCAATGCACCCTTAAAGTATTTTGTCAAAAACATCGCTAAATTTTCCGTAACCTTGGCCATTTTTATAAAGCACACATAGCACCACGCATGAAACTATGTAGACAAACCCATATAATACCTGCGTGTAATCACTCTGGTATTAACTATCTAGATGAGCAAAATGAGGTTAGCTACAAAAATAGGAACATCTTTTTTAAACATAATTGTCCGAAATTGTACACTCTTTTGTATATTTCAATTTTCCAACTGATTTTATGCTCATACAAACACTTTTTAAAAAATAGGTCGTGGGGTGCCCTTCACTCTTGCATAAAATTGCATAAAATATAAAACAACTGTTTGAAATCAATATAGGAACATGCAGTTTCAATCAATGCAATGTTGTTAAAAACCGTGTTTTTTTTCACATTTGAGAGAAGAAAACACAATCGATATCCGTGTAACCTTAATATTTAAATTGATATCAAATATAACCCCTTATCAGTTATATCATTATACTACTGTTGGTATCATTCTACCATTAAAGCACTTAGAATACCCATCAGCTGGGTTCAACGGACTAAAGCCGTATTATAACCATGATGGCCGACATCAAGAGAGCATGATTGGTAATCTCAACATTCACTGTGGCAGCGCTGTTCCACCAATAATTGTAGTCGTCGGATGAAGGAGTTTCATTCTCGGGATCTTCGTTACTTTGATGGTCTGTCTTGACATCTATACCATAAATGAAAATAATTTGATTATATTAAGCCTGCTGCATCCCGATAAGATTAAGCTGGTAAAGCATTTATTTATCAAAACCATAATAAAAACAACCTTACAATAAATATGTTTTAAGATCTCTAGTATGCAGATAATATGTGTGCTTTTACGTATGGTTAAGTGAGTGATCATGAAGTGCACCCTTCGATACAATCGTGTATTTGAAACCGCGAATGTATGAAAATATTATTGAAACTAATCTTTATTCAAATGTTTAATTCTGCCTTTACATATACATAGGCCTATATATTAATACATTTTTGATATATTCATCGTTAACGAACTGCAATACATTAAGGTATACACACAGCACGTAATTTCAGCTCCATTATCAGACGCACACTCTTGATGTCCCAAGTTGACGATTCCTCTGCAATATGACAATGACCTCTCGTTTCCTTGGCATTCTAATCCTCTAAGTCGATGGGTACCGATTCCTTTTGATGTACCGGTAAATCGTCCACGACTTAACATGAAAATGAAAAATTAAATATTGACTGGGCAACTTGTTGTAGAGGATAAGGTGCATCGGAATTTCCTTAATATGTAAAGAATTATATATATTTGAGATAATTTGATCTTAATGCAAAGGTCATCGCAAAAAAAGCTTTTAAAACCTTTTGAGGAAGCTCATGTCGTTTATCGATAGAGTCACGCAAACAAAACAGCAAATACATTTTATTTAGCACAAATATTTATTTTTAAAATCACCTATGCTCAAGTTGGCGACAAATGACTTTCGCATCATTATGACCAAATCCATCTGGACAAATCGTTCCCCATTCTCCATCGCGGAATATCTCCACTCTTCCTGACGTAGCGCTTAGTGTTCCACCCGGGCTGACGAGTCGAATCAAATCTACACATCAAGTATTCAAATGGGTTTAAATGCTATAATTCTAAGATTCAAGCCGCATTCACCCGAAAAAAGAGAGTTTTGCTTTGAGCTATTCTTTTTTTTTGGTATTCAGTGAAACAAATATTGTAGACATATTATATTCATACCACTAAACATTTTTTATGATTTGAATAATTTCTATTTTAGAAATGAAATAGATTTGCAAATTGCGAGCACTTAAACTTTGATAAACAACTTTCGCATAAATAAACAAAACGTGGACGTACAAAGCAGACTTCGATTACAAGCTTTGGATGCCACAATTAAACATATACTGACGAGCAAAAGAAACTTCAAAACGTTTTTTTTTAAATAACTTTATAGCAAAGGAACAAAGGATGCGCAATCGGGCACGATGAGCCGCTAACCATAGCCAAGCACAATGGGGTTTACAGAACTGGAGGCGTGTGGTGTTCAGCGACGAGTCTTGGTATCGTCCTTTTCAAGCTGACGGCCGGCAAAGGGTGTATCGGCGACGTAACCAACGATTTCAATGTAACAACGTTCGTGAAGTTGATCGGTTTGGAGGCGGATCCATTGTGGTTTGGGGAGCCATTGGATTCGGTTGGCGCTCTCGACTGAATGTTATCAAGGATAATTTGACATCACAGCAATACATCGATGAAGTCGTGACACACGTTCTACCCTACTTCCGGAACAATCCAAATAGCGTATCTATGCATGATAACGCACGCCAGGCGTACCACAGATCATCTGCTGAGCTGCAGATCAACAACAGTGTTGCTCTTACCTGGCTATCCTACAGCCCAGACATGAAACGATAGAGCACATGTGGGACCAGGACCCCATAATTTTCGCCAGCTGCGCCAGATGCTCATTGAGAAGTGGAATTTTACCCAGTATCGAATCAGTCGACTGATTACCTCTATGCCAAGAAGGGTCGCTGCATTGTCTAGGGCACGGGGTGGACAAACTCGTTATTGAGTACGTGAGTACTTTTTTTGCAATTTACTCAAGGTAAAATGTCATTACGGTTTTGAAACTTCAGTATTCTGCTGCTGTTTAGTTTGAATTCATTCGGCCAAATTTTTGTCTGCGTAGCTGTAACCGTTTTTGAAATATACTAAAAAGAATCGATTGTAAAGTTTCTTTTGCTCGTCAGTATAGTTCCGGAAACATAATTTATAAAATAGCGCTCATGTGCACAGCCTCCCTCGAAAGTATATCTATTTCATTTTATTTTCATTTTATTTACGTTTTTTTATATAGCGCTATACCATTTACATATTGATAGCGCCTCACAATACTGACATTTAATAAAGATACTTAACATAAATACTGATTAATAAATAAATAAAAATATATTGCTATTACAAATGATTTCATTTATTAAACCGATTCAAAATATAAACTCACAACATGAGACCCAAGCATCATCTTCAACGCCACAACCTCCGCTACCCCAGTCTTTTGGACAATCCAAGAGCGACGCCTCATGACCACGACATCTTACGTTGCTTAGCCACGTTGTTCGGTAACTAGGGGCCCGTAACCATAATGCCTCTGCGTTTACACCACCACTAGAAAATGGGTTATTAAAATTGATATAATTTGAATGATAAATCTAACCCGATTAAGCTACCATCTAGCTATTTGGAGGATCATCACATCTAATCACGAATGATCGAGCTGAGTTTGAACATCAATTGTCATTTATAGAATTATTAATAAAACACGTTGCAAAAAGCATGTGTAATCTAAAGAGTTTATATAAAATTTCGCACTATTCCCAGTAATAGTCAACATTTTTTAAACGTTTAAAAATGATATAAACATAATTTCGTATGATCACACAATATAAAGGATGCTATAGATATGATATAAAGCACGCATCTTGTCAGTTATATAAAAAAAAACAATATTTAATGAGCTTTAACCTGTATCCCAACTGGCGGCACACGACGTTTGCAGCGTAATTGTCCTGGTTGAAACCGTTGTTGCAGACGGTCCCCCATTGATCGTTATGATACACCTCCACCCGCCCGACCACAAGTCTAATATCCCCTGAAAATATTGTAATAAGTAAAATGTTATAAATTATGTTATGTTTATACTATAACAAAGCTAGAATATAATCGATTCAATGTGATTCTTTCATAAAAGTTGATGGCATGATGGACATTTAAAATGTGCTATATACATTCACGAATGATATCAAACGAGCTGATCTTCACAAAATGAATAAAAGGTGTTTTATAAAGTTTTCTAGCCAGGACTGATCTGAAGAGTGACAAATTTGATATTTTTTGTGATAATATATGTTGAGACGAATCAATCGGAATATACACACCCTGGTACCAGATGTTCAGAGAGCTATTATTTCTTTTATTGCTTTTATAAAAGTTAATTAGCTTATTTTTGTTTAAGGGTTTAAAGTATATTATTTTTAAATTAATCAGCTCACCCTCTTTTCCTGACTCATTGGCGTCATCATATAAACCTGGTAGTCGCTGTTTGAGTCCAAGCCATTCGTGGTTAAGATGGTTTATGCGTCCTGAAAACAAAATAATAAGAGAAAACGCTCATTTATGAACAATGATTTAAGATATATCTTGTTTTATGTTCTGATGTTCCATGGTAGTTGCTGTCGAATGAATTCGTCGCATGAATATACACATTTAAATATAATGATAAAATCGATCATTTTATTTGATCATTAAATTATTTCATATTATAAATTTAAGATCTATGCCTGAAATAAAAAATGCCTTGAATAAAACATGAGAAAAGAAACATGAAACACACGTTCAATATAGTTCTATGATTAAATTGGACTATTTTAGATACGTATCTTACCGTCTGTGAGGTGCGAGGTCCAATTCAAAAGCTTCAATTGATTCAAGACAGGGTCCATACTATCTACAATTAGAATATGGCAACTTTCAATTACTCATCATTTTTTGTTTTAAAATTCCTTTGTCACGATCCGTATTTGATCAAAAGCTTTTTTATCGAGGGCTTTTTTGGTCGACTACCCTCTCTTTATATCTATCTCTCTCTCTCTTTTTTTCTCTCTCTCCCTCCCTCCCTCCCTCCCTCCAACCCACCCTCCCTCCTCTCTCTCTCTCTATCTTTCTCTCTCTATCTTTCTCCCTATCTCACTCTTTCTCTCTCTCGTTCTCTCCCTACCTCTCTCTCTCTCCCTCCCACCCTCCTCACTCTCTCTCTCCCTCTCTCCCTCCATCCATCCCTCCCTCCCTCTCCTCTCTCTCTCTCTCTCTCTCCCTTTCCCTCTTTCTCCCTCTCTCTTTATCATTTTAACGTCTACTAACCAGGTGGATTGATGACCGGATGTAGAATTACATACAGAGCGAGTCCGAGAGAACACAATGAAACCACTAGACTCGCGGTCACCAAAATGGCTTTGTTTGATATGCAGCGCTTGATATTTGGTCGAATATCTGAAAAAGAAGATGAATATACAAGAGGTGTTCAGTTTAATTTGTTACACTTTTCATTTTGCTATAAAATGAAAACTATAAAACTTACAGACTTCTAGTTTTAACATATGTC
>LQRL01183377.1:13896-24211 GCA_001703475.1 Hydroides elegans
TTTTTGACATCTTTGCGGACGTCGGGACGTAAAAATACTTGATGACGACGCCCTGAGGATGTTGCTTGCCGAGTAGGCATATTTATCCGCGTTTTTTTTTTTGAATGCGTGTACCTGGTTCCACTCAGTAATAAATTCGGTAAAAAAAAAACGTTAAAATACTTTTTGTTAGTCTAAGAGGTATTTGAGGCATTGGATGTGCTTCGTAAATCAAAGATCCAGTTCCGAATGAGATCTGCTGACGCAGATAATGCGTTGTCAAGGTGACCGTTTTCGGATTATAGTTATTCGTTATGGCGACTCTTATGACATGGGAATAGCGTTTAGACATCGGTGTCACCACGTCTAACCAGCTAACGTAACATACCCCGTATTCTGTTAGAAGCACTCTGTACCCGGGGACAGATACGGTTACAGTAACCACCCCAAAAGAAGAATTCAAAGAACACTGTCTCAGAAACTGGTGACTTGTCACCATGTTCGGGACACTGTTATTTAAGGTTGGAGACTGTAACCGTATCTGTCCCCGGATAGAGAGACTTCCAAAAGAATACGGGTATAGACAATTTGTAAACTATATTTGTATATTTATAAAGTCATATAAGAAGGGCACCCCACGGCCAAATATTTCAAAAGTGTTTATTTAAGCATAACATCACTTGTGACATCGAACTACACAATAAGGAATTACATTTAGAAAATATTTTTTTTTACAAAAAGGTGCTACTATGTTTGTAGCTAGCTGAGCTCATTGCGCTCATCTAGCTGGCTAAGATTATAAGAGGAACACCTTTTATGAAAAATGAAAATAGTAATACTGGTATATATGACCAATTTCTAGTTGTACGTAAGTTTATTAACCCTAGATATATATTTTTGAATAAAATTAGATCCTATATTGACGAAAGAATTGATAAGAATCGACAAAAATCTAAAAAGGTGTTCCTCAAATTCTTTTAGCTTGAAGGCAATTTATGAAAGTTTGTAGCTAGATGAAATTTGAAAAGGAACACCTTTATTGAGGAACACCTCGTGGGGTGCTTTTCATATAACGTCGAAAGAAGTGTCATTTCGAACCAAATAGCATCGTCATCGTCACATTCACAGGCCGTTGTTACTTTGTGCATGTTTTCAATCTCATGTTTTCATGTTCATGCGAAGAATTAACATTATATTGCTAAGCGTTGCAAGCTGAGATTTCGGAGTAAGATATTTTTACTACTTTTCTTTTTTTTTGGGGGGGGGCCGCAACGAACGATTATTCTGTCGTTTCTTGAGATTTCATTTGCTAAGAAAAACATTGAGAATCTCATCAAGCTTGCCTTTGCATTTATGTAAACGCAGCCTAAGAATTCATTACGCGAAACACTTGTTAAAATATAATTTGAGGCTATTTACTTAAACCAACAAAAGAAAACTGTGTACCATTATGCACAGACCCCTGCATCATTTACAGTGTCCAAAAACACTGAGGACCATCAAACCCATCCTTCCAATTAATAGCAATCTATGCCTTGATTTTAAAAAGTTAGACTTAAGTCCGCCTCGTTAACCTTGCAAGTATTATGCATTTTCTTGTAAAAAAATCCGTTTTTCTCCAATTTAATGATTTGCCACTAGTTAAAATGAAAAACTGATCTCATGAGAGAGACAGGCATGAAATCAGATTTGTTTGCTTTTCGTACAGTAAAAACCACTCCTAAGTAGACTATCTTTCGCGTCAAAATTTGCGGTTATGCGTAGTGATTTTTTCGTTTATTCGGTTATCGGTTGTTCGGTTGTTCGGTTGTTCGTTTATTCGGTTGTTCGTTTATTCGGTTGTTCGTTTATTCGGTTATTCGTTTATTCGGTTATTCGTATAAAAATATGTCTTTTCTTATGATAACATATTCGCAATTAAGATATTAATATTCTTGCGCAAGATTCTCATCTCTGTCGACACCTATCACAATTTTCATGATGATGTCTGCATAGTAAAGTGACCCCCGCCCTCCTAAAACCTATGTTTATTCTCTTTAGTTCATAAACAGTGTCATATATTTTCAACAGGCTTAGATACTTGATTCAAATTGATTATATAATATCTTATCTCCAATTAATTGCCAACGTGTCAGTTCATATTATTGAAATGTAGCAGACAGAAATACTTTACACTTAATTCAGTCATTCCATTTAGCCAATATATTGGGGGTTTGATATCATATTAAACGAGTGGTGTCTGCCATGCCTACAGGTGGTGAGTTTTGAATTATTGAAAAAGGACATATCAAATTCATCATTGCTGTGATTTGGTATACATTATATACATAATCTCAAAAGCGAGATTGAATCGCAGCTTTTCGCAGTTCCAATGATAGTCGAGGCATTTAAAAAAAATGATTAATGACCGCATGCTTTCCTATTTATACCCTTCATATAGTTTATTCGGTTTTTCGGTTGTTTGTTTATTCGGTTGTTCGGTTGTTCGTTTATGCGTAGCAAATTTTTCGTTTATTCGTGTTCGTTTATTCGGTTATTCGTGTTCGTTTATTCGGTTGTTCGTGTCAGCTGTCTACTTAGGAGTGGTTTTGACTGTATAGGATGTGAAAATATGATGACATATTATTCCGGTACATTTTATTGAGTTATAAATATTATATCGATTGACATAATGAGTAAATTAGCAAAAATATTCTTGGTTTTCTTGAAATACGAACCCGACATTTTATTTTTTGAAACAAATTTTTTCGGCTGGTATTGTTCCTCAATTGCATGGTTCAAAGAGCAACCCCAACGCAACACACAGTTGACTTTATTTTGGGATAATTTGACAAAAAAAAATCCACAACTGATTTAATCTCAGTTGTTCAAGCGAATTCGGTTGTATCTATATTTATTGTGAACAAATAAAAAATAATCATGAGAAATCCACACATATGGCAGTTTTTGCGCATTTTCATATGTTACTTGACATGCAAACTGCTAATAAAACGTGTTTAAGTTACTTCATATTTACATTTAAATTCCGATTTTATCACTTTAAGCATGTCCGATTTACACCAAATCTCATATCAAATTCAATCGTCGGGAGCTCTTGTTTGGTTTTAGGGCAAAAGCCCATCCATTTTTGCAGTCTATGCGAAAAGCCCATCCCCTGCCTACCTGGCGGAACGCCATTCCATCCCCCTCCCTTTATCGTTAACCCTTGTTGATAAATAGTGACGATGTGACTATTCGATATAAAATGAGAAGAGTTCCAAGTATTCGGAATGACTTGAGAAAAAGGAAGTACAAATAGAATTATTAGGAGTAACCTTATCCCCACCGGAAGTGGTTCACTAGGGTGTTGTGTCGTAGCAAAATTAACCACGAAGTCGGTTTAGGCCCCGATCACATGAAATCGCTGAGGTAGCGAATTTCACTTCCTTTGTGGTAAATCGCGAGGAGCGACATGATAAGTCCATGTCAATTCTATGACCAACAAAGAAAACATCGAAAACCGCTACCCAAGCAATCAGAATCGCTGATTTAAAGTAAGTTAGACCTGTGTAAGTCGTAAAATTTAGGAATCTATCTTCGCTGTAAGCATCTTGCAGCGACAATCCAACGAACTCGGACTATATCAGCGTCAGCGTATCAACTGACATTAATTTATTTTATTTTTTCTAAGCTTCTTGAAATAATATAAAAACATATATACACTCACCTTCGTCTAACCCGAGACCCTTTTCACTTCCACCTTTCTCCTTCGATGCGATCGATTCCCTATATGAACGCCTATCATCTCCTCCTCCTTTTCCTCCTTCTCCTCCTCCTCTTCTTCCTCCTTCTCTTACTTGACTCTCCCTGTAATCGGGAGGCGGTGGGGGTTCTTCGTACATCTCACTTTCACGCACTGGTCCCGTTTTCGCATCATCGTATTGTGTATAGACATCAGTTTCTCGTAAAGCAACGAGGGTATCGTCATAATGGTCATTGTCTTGATTTATCCGCGAGTTTATGATAGCATTGCTGTGTTTTGATATTGAATTGTTTTTCCCCGGAACGTCAATGTATTGGTCGTTTTGATATTCGCCCTCCATTTTGAATTCTTGTGTGTTTGATATGGCTCATGTGTATGGTGTATAGGATGCTTTATCTTTCGTTATCGATGCTGCTGATTGTAAATAGAAAGTGAAAATTGAATCATATTTATTTTTAACAGTGTGCTCCAAATGTCACGTACTTGGTGAATAAGTTCGTTTCAATCGATTTTATGTATTTGGAACACTGGAAAGACGGAAGAGTGGATGTATTCTTGAGAGTGGCTATTATTTTAAATGTCTCTTTTTTTCATTTAAAAAATCAAAGCTCTTATCACAAATATGTTTATACATCAGTATATCCTGACGCAATGTTAAATAACAAGTATAAATACAAACGATTGTAATTTTGAAACGGCACTTTGAAAAATTATTCAACGCATCATTTTTTAATCGTCATATAAGATTAATCTGAATAGTAATTATTCTCGGCCAAAGTATCATTAACATCCTAAATTGGAAATATTTATAAATTTATAAATTTTCCACTGCTTCCCATAAATTCACAGTTTTTGTCATACTAAATCATATATGATATGTTAGAGTCTCATTTAACTGTATTTACGTAACGGTTGTGGCTTAATAAGTCCTATAATCTTGCATTTAATTATTCTGGGTCTTGATGTTGCTGTGCAATTTTGGGTTCTCATCCAAAACTCTTCGATAGGGCTTGTGCAAAAGATGCTCGATCAGAATCATGTCGGAAGAATGGAAATGATACTGTATCGTCTATGTCTTGCTATTTCAAAGTAAATTGACGAATAATTTCACTCGCACGTGATCATTCATGAAGGACACCCCACGACACATTTTAAAAAGAAGTAAAATCACCTTAAAACAACGTTACTAAGACTAAAAACAGCAAACTACTTTTTGGTGATAACAATTTTGCAAAAAGGTGTTCATTTTTTACAAGCCAACAGAGCTGTGGCTCCTTTTCTAGCCAGCTTGGAACAGACAAGGAACACCTTTTGCAAAAATTAAGCTGTTGATTATAACTAAATCAACTCTGGTTAACAACAAAAAGCAGATTATAAGCCAATTGCCAGCAATTGCGATCAATTTGCAAGTAACTATTCTCATTAATAATCACAAAATAAAGAAATTATCAAAAGGGTGTTCCTCAAATTGCTTAAATCTCCAAGCTAGAACGAATTTCCTCAACATCTCCAAACCAGCTGGAATTTGCTGGGAACACCTTTTGTGAGGAACAGCTCGTGAGGTACTCTTCATTCGTTTATTCACCATTCCACATCCTGTAACTGCTGTAAGTTCGTATCCCATGTTCTGCTCTTACTATCGACTAATGAAGTTGTCATCACTCCCTTGACCCAAATCTATTGCAGTGCACCGCTTGCATTTCGAAGTGAGTACCTAGGAGACGATATTTGCACCGAGCGATTGAAATTGAGCACCAAACACTTTGGTTGTACTGTAATTGACTGGTAAGCGGGTGTAAGCATTGACATTGTTTACCCGGGATGATATTCGACAGCCTCTTTTGCGAATGTTAATTGAAAAATATGATTTTCTAGAACATCGACATTTCGCCACCTCTTACGATCGGGAATCTGTGATATGCTAATCGTGTATATTTTGATTTTCAAACTCAGTGCTAACTTTCCGATTATCCATCGGCTGCACAAACGAGGATATTTAAGAGTTTGGGTAGATCGAAATATTCACCACTGTGCTATAGGCGTAAGCCAACTAGGTGCGATATTTTACGCCATCGTGCAGTAATTTGAATCAGTTTAAGATTAGACATGCAATTATTTCTACGTTTTTAAGCATCAAGTGTTGGTTTCATAGCTTTAACCAAAATATTAAACAAATTAAAATACTCTAATACGATTGCGACTGTTGCTTTGCATCAGTATTTGGGTCGAAGGTGACTATACGTATAGTAAGGCTTCTTGCTGTACACACGTTTCATAAAATAATGCATGGCTTTAAAATTTACTTTAATTCTAAATTGCAAATTCAATCATTTTTATTGTTGACTAAAAATGTGTGTTTCATTTGTTACAATTTCGCTGACTGATGAACCGTATCAATATGTTGAAACTCGTTAGCATGTTAATCTTTGGATTGGATGTGTTTTTGAAATGATTTTGATTATAGAAATGAAAAAGAAATAAATAGTATTTTCTAGTGCGGATCCAGAATATCTTGAGTCAAGGAGGGGAGGCGGGCACCAAAAGTATAAAATATCAGGCCAAACCGGAGGTATTAGTTTAGGTAGATTATATAAAGGCGCGTTCACGCAAAACAGGAAAAAAGCTCAAAGCAGGTTTGTTATGTTATTTATACCAATTTCACGTTAAGAAAAAAGCACATAATTAAAACATACATATAACGCGCTATTTTTCTTCAAGTGATATTTGAATAAAAACATAACAAACACGGCCCCTCTTTTGGGGGGCCCTGGTTCGGGTGAACGCTCCTTAAGTGCAAATAAGGGATGGCAAACCAACTATTCAATTTACAAACATGATCGGAGAAGAATTTTAATGTATTATTTGTGTCATTTGAGTAATTCAACTTATATTAAAGATACAAGGGGATTGGCTTTAATCACACTTTTCTCGATCGGTCAGTCTGATAAGATAAAACACTTATCTTTCAACTAGTGATTTAGGAATACTACATGAAGAATCAGGATTGGCAAATGGTTATTGAACACATAGATCTATATTTCTATAAACATTATTTCAAAGTCTATGATACCTTCATTCTGTCTCTCCATTCTTCTGTTTTTGGAGTGCCTTTTTGGACTTTTTGTCCTCAGCACTATTACCTGCTGTCTTTTCGCTATTTTATAGCGAGTGTGACGTTCAACATTAGAAAGAATATTAAAAATACAACTGCACAAAGACAAGGATGTTCATAATTGATCATAAATATTGTTTGTTCTTGTGTTTTGTATAATTTCAATTCTGTCTATGTTTCAAAGAATCAACTATTTTAATGTGTTTATTAATTTGAAATATTTCTTATGAAATCGGATGGTCTGTTTCCCTTAAAGAACCTTGAATAAAACTAAGAGTTGAATTCTAATATGGCAAAAATGGCATTTAAGCCTTGTATATGTGTATCGATTGAGTATATTGAGAGAAAATATATACTCATTTTCATATCTAGATTCTGAGAAACAATAAGGTGTTTAAGTCATTACTTCATAGGAATAGGAATAGGAAAGTTGAAATCCAAGCGTGATTCGTAATGACACATGTCATGATTGTAATTAATTTGCTTTTGGATATGAAACATTGAGCTTATCTTATCATTGATATAATTGGGTGTTTATTGATATTTCTCTACTTTTATACTTTTCTCTCCACGTCATGATATACGACAGTAATAACACATTTTCATGTTTTCAAGAGTAAATTACCTTATTATTTCCCATACGTGGTAAGAAAAAAATACCTGTTTAGGAATATCAATAGTGAACACATAGCTATTCAATTAAAACTTTTATTACATACCTATTTACAGGACATATAAGAAAAAAACAAGAGTGTAATATTTCGTTGCGTTTTCACTATAGCCTCGTTTTTTACTTATCGTACTCTTAACGTCCAATTGCGTCAACTCCATTTTTCTTAGTAACACGTAATCCGAAGCACGTTTCAATTTATTAAGTGCAAAAATGACATCGAATCTATCCAAGCACATGAAAATAACGATGTGCGTCACTATTCCATATTTGGGAAACATATAACCATAATTACCACTCTATTAATTAGTTACGCGATCATCAGAAGCGCCCCGTGGTGCAATGGATATGGTGTACGCCTTAGGAGCAAGAGGTTCCGCGTTCGAGTCTCGCTCGGACCGCATTTGTTTTAGCCAAACATTTTTAAATTGAATATCGAATAAAGACTTGTTAAATCTTAATTTCGATTAATATTTCGATTAATACTTTTTTTTAATAAGAATTAGTAAATATAAAGTTTAAGCAATATTTACCTTGGCGCCTTAGATTTGACAACTGCACAACACGAGGTGAAACATCACAACATCGGTTTTTGATAGATTCTGTGTTTTTTAATAAAAAAAATACACCGGTCTGGTTCGGAGACACAGGTTTGGTTCTGTGCTCTTATTATTTTTTTAAATTCAAAATACCCTACTTAACTTATTTTTAAAGTACTTTTCACGAATGTAATTTATTATTATGATCTGGTTAACCATCCACTTTGATCGCCTGTTTTATAATATACTTTTAACGCTGTAAATCTCCAAAATCAATGTCACAAATATAATGATCATTATATCTATTAGAAAATAGGCTATCACGATTCAATTACTTTAAATAATCTTTCTATCGGATACTTAATGTATTTATCTCCTTTAAAAAATTGTAAACTATTTTAACTTATATTTTATGAGTTGAAAATATTTTTTGTCATCGTAAATACAACGGACCGGTTCGGTGCTCTTTCCAAATACACCGGTCTGAACCTGTAGCACAACGGAACAGTTTGTGCCTTTAACTATAGATTTACGATGCTTTTCCAGGCTGTTTCTTTGTAGAGGATGAAAGGTCTTGGCATGTAGATGTGCCTTTTGGCAGTTTCGGCCAGATTCTGTTACCGGAAGTTGGCCGAATAAAGCCGAAACCTCTTAAAACAGCTTTTTTTTCGAAACACAAACCCCTTTTTCAGGCTGTTTCAATGTAACGAATGATTGTATAGACGTGGGAGTGGGCGCAAATGAAAGGTGTTGGCATGTAGATGTGCCTTTTGGCAGTTTCGGCCAGATTTGGTTACCGGAAGCTGGCCGAATATGGCCGAAACTTCCTAAAACCGCGGTTTTTCTAAATATAAGCTTGTACGGCCTAGAATAGAAGGTCATAGAGACTTCGTTATAGGCTCAAATGAAAGGGGAACGGACACTTCGGCCCCTTTTTCGAAAAGACACTTCGGCTCCTCGTCAAGACACTTCGGCCCCTCATGAAATGACACTTCGGCTCCTCGCTAATGACACTTCGGCCCCTCGTCAAAGACGCTTCGGCCCCATCTAATTTGGCCTCTACCACTTCGACTTCGGCCCCTCGAAAAAAAAACACTTTAAACTAATAAATTTGAGGAAACTTATTAAACAAATGGTAAAGAGCATGTACTATTCGTAAGCAAAATGGCTTAAAATTCACAACTCAATTTGTTTCTGCTCATGAATATGTCATAATGATCTATATTCATTTTCATAGTATATATTTAACTGCAGTTTGAAGATTATATATGGAGAATAATCAATTGATATAAAGAATTATCTATTTTGGCTAAGCCTTCGTTTTTATTTTTCATAATAAGGTATTTTCATTTTTGATGGAAATCATATTCAATTAAATACAATATCAATTATCCTAAAAAATACCTTTAAAAAATAATACTTTTTAAAGTCAGAGGAAAATGAGATTTTGTATGACCATTTAGGGCTAAAATTGTGTATGGTTAGCTATTATTATCTTTTTTATGATATAAAACTGCTTAAAATACTGTTCTTTATTTTATGGACACTTCGGCCCCTACCCCTTCGGCCCCTTCCACAGATATGGAAGAACGTCGTTTATCTAATATTTTTGGCTATTTTAAAAATTAAATCCGACCTAAAAACATCAAAGATGCAAAGCCCCAAGCCTATGCAAAACACTCTTTATCATGACTATTTTTTATTAAAAGAAGCAGGTCAAAAGTGAAATATCTTTTTCACAACGACTTTCTTTAACGTTTTTCACACAATGTATTTTTCACAACGTCTTTCTCACATTGTCTTTCTCACGTCTTTCCCATCCCGCTGCCCTTACAAATTAGTCCACACAACGTAGTCCTCACAACGTAACGATATACGGGAAATCGTTCGCTGCTGTATAAATATCCAAAAAATATCTCTTTAGGTTCAGACCCTTTAATTTCGACTTTTCTGGTCGATCAAACTAAAACCTCAACGTTGCAACTCTGCAATATATATTATTTTACTGTGTGAAGTTTTGGAATCCTAGGACAAAGGATTCATACCAAAGTGCCGCGGACAAAGTGCTGTATAAATATCCCAAAATATATCAAATTCGTATAAGTTCAGAGCCCCGTAATTTCGACAATATTTTGCCGATCAAACTAAAACCTCAATATTACACATCTGCAATATATATGTGATTGTCATGGGGTTAATGGTAGGTGGGTGACAGCCGGGTGGGGGCGGGTAATCCCTAGGGGGGTAATGCTCTTGACTCTATTTATATGTAT
>LQRL01183390.1:0-20616 GCA_001703475.1 Hydroides elegans
GGCTAGAACTTTTGAACGGAAGGTCATAGAGACTTCTGAAATACTCGAAAACGACTTTGGGGGCGTTGGGGCCTGTTCGTGTTCACTGAATACTTGTGACAGTTTTGGCCAGGTTCGGCCCACGGAAATGGCTGAAATTGGCCAAAATGTCCGAAACAAGCGGTTTTTCTAAACATGAGCTTTTCAAGGCTGTTTCTTTGTAACGGATGGTCGTAGAGACCTGGGAATAGGCTCATATGAAGGTGATGACCTGTAGATGTGCCTTTTGACAGTTTTTTCCAGATTCGACCACTGGAAATGGCCGAAATTGGCCAAAATGTCCAAAAACAGCTGTTTTTCGAAACATGGGCATATACAAGATAGTAAATACCCCTTGGAATCGGGAGGCGTTTGGGGCCTTTTCATGTTTCACAAATACTTCCTTGTTCAATTAACAACGTGACCTCATTCTTAGCGCTCTGATGTCTCTATATATCAACATACATGTAGATAAAAATCTTTTATTAATATTGTACCGCCTCTTCAAATAATTATTTTTTAACATAGACGAATTATTTCTTAAGCTATATGATATATTTATTGGTAAATAATTTTCAGATTTGATAATTGTTTCTCTCGTTTCAGTTGCCATCTGAAGACGAGCTTCTTCTTCAAAAGCTTCGCGAGGAGTCGCGGTAAGCTTTAAAAATATGTTATATATTTGTGTGGTGATTTTAAGTTCATTGAAATCGTTAACAATAATCATGCATTGCATTTTAATAACAATTATGATAGTTAAAATTAATTACGATATTGTAATCGTAAAAGAACTTAAATTAAGCTTCTGTGTTTTTTTTTCGATTACAGTGCCGTCTTTCTACAGAGAAGAAGCAGAGAGTTGCTAGACAATGAGGAATTACAGGTGACTTAAGCGATCACTGTATTTGATATTTATATCATTTCCTGGAATTTATTAGAATATACATAGCCCAATTAATAGATTATCGGATTAATAAAATCGACAGTTTAGGGATCACGACTGTCCACTACAATTACACTCGCAAAAAAAACGACAGGTTCATGTGCGAGGAGCTTCCATATAAGTTTAAGTGATATGAAAGGCAATGAACAATAACTTTGACTATATTCTTGACTGCCTTGTTACAGAACCTTTGGTATTTACTGGACAAATACCACACGCCACCTCTGGCGGGAGAAGAACAGATGATCAGCTATGACAGTTTCCTCAAAGTCGCCTCTCAGGCAGTGGCCAAATGCAAGTAAGTTTCATGTCTGTGCTTTCTCTGGAACGGTAAATTATGTCGATTTTTCTGATATCTTATTTAATGAGAATTGATTTTTATATGTGTTGATTTATATGGAATATTTGTCTCTTTCTCAAAGAGGAAATCATTTAGATTTTGATTCGTGCTTTACATTCTTGGAATCCATATTTATTATAAGAGCTGAAATGCATTGATTAACATAGATTTTGATTTGTTTTTGTAAATTAATTTATTACTTTTGGGTATAGCTGGAGTAGTTACCTTGAAGCTTGTCTTTCTAAACTTAACTATATGTGTTTTTTTTCAGACCGTTTTTTACCGCTCGAGTGTTTGCCAAACTTCTGCAGAGTGACCCATATGGCCGCATATCCATAATGCAGTTCTTCAACTATGTCATGCGAAAGGTATAAGAAATGTAACTACATTTACATGATAGTATGTGTATCTAAAGTTTGACTTAAGGAAAGCTGGTAACACGATTTCTTTAAAAAGTAATTTGCATAAGTATCATCTGTTAAAATTTACTGATAAAATGTTCTTATATTGCCATTCTTTACCATTGATACGTTGTCTACTTTGATATACACATATTGTGTTAGATTCTTTTTCTTTGTACAAATAAAGCACAATTCTTCAATTCTAGGTCTGGTTACATCAAACGCGCATCGGTCTATCGCTATATGACGTCGCCGGTCAGGGCTATTTGAAAGAATCCGACTTGGAAAACTATATCCTCGAACTTATACCTACACTGCCACAACTCGATGGGCTCGAGAAATCCTTTTACTCATTCTATGTATGCACTGCCGTTCGCAAGTTCTTCTTCTTTCTCGATCCACTACGCACTGGGAAAGTAAAGATTCAGGATATTCTTGCTTGCAGTTTCCTTGATGACTTGTTAGAGGTTGGTACAATAAAGTTCTCTTTCATGAATAGGAAAGATATATTTATTCAATAACTTGATTTTTCGATGTTGCATCCAGAATTTTATCCATTAATTGTGATAACATACTATTGTTTGTCCTGAAAAAAAAAGGATTTGATTGACGCACTCGCTTGATAAACGAGACAAGATTCGATTTCCGCGACTGGCATTCAATTTGTCGTCATTTACAACAATCCATTAAAAACATTGTGATTATTGCCAAATAAAGGTTCATGTTTGTCCTGAAACAAATTCACAAAAATCAATATGTTAAAGAAAAATTACGCCTCTTGAATATTTGAAATTTCTAGTTGCGTGACGAAGATTTGCCGAAAGACATGCAAGAGTCGAACTGGTTCTCGGCGCCGAGTGCTCTGCGCGTCTACGGCCAATATCTCAATTTGGACAAGGATCACAATGGCATGCTTAGCAAGGATGAACTTTCGAGGTAAATATTGCGACAAACGGTATATATACTGCCTTTCTTAGAAGGAGAAGTTGAAGAAAAACTATGGATATGGAAGAAATAACTGTTTAAAAAATCTTGCAAAAAGTTTTCCCGCCCGCCGCGTAGCGCGGTAGCGGGGGACTATTGGATCCGGGTCCGTCCGTCTGTCTGTCCGTCTGTTCGTCAACTTTTTTATATTCCCCGACCGAACTCCAAAAATACTGGGCAGAATCGAATGAAACTTTCTACAATGAAAGAATATATATTGAAGTTATGCACCTGGGTATTGGTTTTGTCGTGCGACCAAAATTGGGGTCGTACGAATTGGTCAAAAAGAGGAATTCCAACACAAATTGGAGTTTACTATTCCGCGACCGAACTCCACAACTACGGGGTAAAATCGAATGAAACTTTCTACAATGAAAGAATATATATTGAAGTTGTGCACCTGGGTATTGGTTTCGTCGTGCGACCAAAATTGGGGTCGTACGACTTGGTCAAAAATGAGGAATTTTAACACAATGAAACCAATACCCAGGTACTTAACTAAGATGATTTACTCTCTACAAGCTCTACTCTCTGAAAAGGCCTTCGAGTGAAATAGTCGGGTATGTTTCGTTAAAAGCCAGGGAACTCGTGCGACTTAAAATGCCGTTGCATGGATCGGGACGGCGGGGGACGTCAGTTTCACTTACCCTACTTGTTTACAATTGAATGACCACTATCTCATTTAGAACGCTAAAAAAAAGCTTATTTCGAAGTTATCTAAGTAAATCACCAAATTATTGTTGTAAGTTATGACTGTTATCTATATGATGAATTGTTTATATCGTTTGTAGATACGGGACCGGCACCCTAACATCCGTATTCCTGGACCGAGTATTTCAGGAGTGCCTTACATATGACGGTGAAATGGTGAGACTTAATTGCTTTTTCATTGTTTCGAAATCTTGTATCTCTTATATATACATATATATAATAATGCTAGCCAGCCCTACATTTGTGAATTATTATTTCGTTTAGAAGATTGTAAGTAGCTCGTTTATTTTCTCAGTCAAAAAATAGGACTAATATGAAGCCATGTTGTTAATGGTGTGTTATCTTCCCCAGGACTACAAGACATATCTGGACTTTGTATTAGCCCTGGAGAATCGTCGGGAACCTCAGGCTTTACAGTATTTATTCCGACTCCTCGATGTGCAGAACAAAGGATTTCTCAACATATTTGATATAAACTTTTTCTTTCGAGTGAGTGACAAAACTTGATGTTATATGAAAAACCAAAATAAAGTCAATCACCCATCAACACAGCTTAATACCGATTACACGAATTTCTTCTATAAGAAAAAAAAACTAGAGTTATAGATTCGAAAATGAGATACATGTATAAAGGTTACACTTTTTGTAAAAACAATCTTAGTAAAGTTTACTTATGATATACATTTTTTAAAAATCGTATTGTGTTTTAATTAAGAGCTTTTTAATTAAATCTTTAACTCTATAGGCGATCCAAGAGCAAATGAAACAACACAACCAGGAACCAGTACAGTTTGACGATGTCAAGAATGAGATTTTTGACATGGTCAAGCCTGCTGATCCTCTTCGCATTACACTGCAAGACCTCATTAAATGGTAGGTATTCGTATTTTAGTTAGAAAAAAAAAGCATTTTTAGTGAGCCTTTTGAGTGATAACTTAATGGACGGTATCTAGTTTGAGTTAATTTGGTTTTTGTGTTTGAAATAACTTGAGAATTCTGGTAAGCTTTTCTTTGGTTGTCTCCATTGTCAAATACCTAGGCTTAAAGCCATTTTTTTAAGATTGGTAATGGGATAGTGGTAATTATAATTATGTGTTCTTGTATATGTTATTGATTTTAAAAGGCGATTTGATAAAGTGTATTGTAACGAAGTATGATAATTGATTTGATGTCCATTTTAATTATTTAAACCCATTATCCTTCGACAGTGTAGATATTTATATACTGACGATGCCGCGCAGAAATCATTATTCAAATCATCGTAAAACCAGTGGCTGTGGTTAAACATAAGTTATGTCATAAGATGTCAGTATATTTTAGAATCAATGACAGCAATGCTTCACGAAAATTTTCAATTGGTTAACTTAACGCCATTAGTTGTTTTATAAATCATTCATATCGCTTCTAATAGCAATATTATCACGTGTAAAAAATCCAATGTTTAGCTTTTAAATCAGAACATAAAGCAGCGTTTGGTCAATGTTATTTCAGATAAAATAAAGCGCATAATAAATGTAACATTTAATTAAATAATCCAACCAATCATATCGCTTCACATAGCAACCATGGTCACGTGGTCATCAGTATATTGATTGACGTGCACAATTTCTGGACGTACGAGAACCGCGAATTCTCGCTTCTCGCCGACAACAAAGACGCAGATGTGTCGGTGGAAATCGGACAAACGGAAATTTAGAATTTCCCTCAGTTTCCCACCTCCCTGCCAAACATGGTATCAAAAGCAGTCATTGTCTTGTCCACAGTCATTTGTCTTTTCATACCTATATAATATTTTCGTTGATTATATCTTCAACCAGTCCTCTTAGAATTTCATCGTTATATTAAATGAATTCTCTTAATCTTATAGCTTTATATCCATTGGTTTACTGCTGGTTATTTCATACTATTCATTCCATAATGCACCTATCAAGGGAATGATTGAAGATATAGCTTTGTTTATATGATTCCCTTTCTTTTCACGTACTTTATGTGTGTTTATAACTCAGATTAGATAAATAACCTAGAGGGATAATTCACAACTTTTCATAAATTTATTTAATTTCAGTCAAACATGCCAATGATCATTAAAGATGAAAACCATATTACACGTCGTTTATGGTGTATTCTCAAGTTAATGTTTTTGCAACGAGAAACATTTTTTACAGAGATCACTTGAATTTAAAAATATGGAATCCGTTTTAAAAGATTGCTTTTTATTTCGAGGATATTGAATCAAATTTCTCCGACATTTTGATTTTCAAAGGATTGCATTTTAAGGTACTCTTCAAAATGCGTGAACATAATCAAAACCTATTCACATCCCAATAAATATGAACATAGACAGTGACACGCTAGAAGTCGGTTTCATGTTAAGGCGAAAAGAAAATAAGCCTTAATCATTTTTTTTATAAGGAAAACGACCGGTCAAACCATTTTTTTTTTCAAAACTCCGCTTCCTATAGATATTTCCAATCAGATCGCTTGTATATTTCGATTTTTTTTTCACTAATAGCTTCGATCAATCGGATATTAGCCACAACAATTATGCTCTTTTAAAATTTCCGAGTTTAGAGATGCTTTCAATAAATCAGTTGTATTTTTCGTTAAATTTCAGCTTCGCTAACAAATGAACTCAAGCGGTCAGATAAAATGCGATTACTAAAAAAAGGAAATCATATAAAGAATATCACGAATTAAAATAGCTATCAAATTTCATACGTTTCTATCTGTAAATCAGTTTTTTTTCTCGACGTTAGAAACTAACATTAGATATACTGATCCTCACAATGAACTATCTACTGAAAACATTATTTGTTCATAAATAAATGATAGATTACTTTATCTTATATAAATGTTGATTTATTCATTATTACTCATATCTTTTACGTTTAATTACGTGCTATGCCTAACGGCAGGCATTAAATATTTTGAGTCACAATGTATTATCCAGATTAAAGAAAAGACGATACCTTGTATTCTGCCTTCCACTTTATTTATTTATTAAACGATGATTTATTATTTTGGGTCAATTTAAGGCAAATTATCTTTATATTGACCATGTATAGAAAAACGGTAAAACTGTAAGTGACTTTGTTTCATTTAAAATAAGGATGTTGTGATTTTATTGTAGTTCATATCTTTTTTATGTGTGCATTATTTTATGTTGTATGTAGAATGTACTCCCGATTCCTGAATTAGGCGTTACGAGAACAATCTACAGCCATGCCATTTTCCAAATCACATTAAAATCAACCCTTGAGTACTGTTATCATCAAGATATCGAAATATATTGATAATCTCTCACCCTTTGTTTTCTTTTCAGTTGCCAAGGAGATACAGTTGTCAGTATACTAATCGATCTGCACAGTTTCTACGACTACGAAAACAGAGAAGTTCTCGTACAAGACAATGGCAATGTAGAAGAGGCGTCACAAGTATGAGAGATAAGGAAGAGTTGAAAACGGAACTGTGATAATTTAAAAAAAAAAAACGGAAGAAAAAACTTGACAACGATCAACATAATCACTTTATGAGCAGTCTATATTATGGTATAACGATATCGGCAAGGAAATATAGCGACACTTAGTCATGAAGTTTATTTAAGATTCATACATGCAGCGATAACGCTAAAATACGGGAAAATGAATCACCTACTGCCTCTTTCCAGAGAAAGGTAGTTATTGCATATTGTTTTCGTTGATTGGATTATTTTTAAAATGTGTTTCCTAAATAGTGGAAAGTGTTTGTTCTAAACTAAATATTATATATACCCAAGTACTTTAAAGTGATTTATAGCAGTTTAAATGATCCGCATTTTCCAATCTTGGGTGTGGGGAGGGGTAGTTTATTAGTTGATACACAGCATGTTCATACTATTAGATTCAGTTTGTGATTATTATATTCAGTCATAAAACGATATGGAAAAAATCTAGAAAATGGAAGGAAATGTTACTTTTGACCAATTTCAGTTTTTGCATATATATTTGTTTGAATTATTAGTATATGTTTAAAGTTTTCCTTTTTCCTAATACTTTCCTTGATAAAATTGTAAATCTATAATATGTACTTATGGTAAATGTATGTATTGATGTTGTAATCAATAGCTTTTTAGTTTAGTTATATATTTATATTTAATAAATGAAACAATATTTGGAACTCTATTCTTTAAGATATTCTATTTCAAACTCAATTTTCAAAGTATTATATATGTGCCGATTGGTAATTTAAAATATACACTATATACACCTGTATTTAACGTTATTTATTATAAATATGTGTATATATACAATATATGATGTGTATTTATAAACCTATCATATAATTTTTTCAAACCGTACCAATACACCTATGTCAACGTATTTTCTTAATGATATTGGACGGGAATTATTAAAAATATAAATTTAATCAAAACTAATCGGCAAATTCTTATCCTGCTGACTATTATGCTTGGAACAGTACCCGATTACTTATCTAAATGGTTATAAGTCCATAATAATGTTTCATTTCTCGATTCTGAGGGACAGCAACCTATCGTTTTTTATCCTGATGACTTGAATCCTTTATTAGACTCCGTGTAGCGACGCCGAGTCCTAGAGATCGATTTGGCCGCAACCAAATTCTTAGCTATCCTTAAATGAGAATTGTTATTTACTCTACAGTTCTTGCATGATTTAATCCATACTTAGATAAAAGCACATCTATGTGAGCTTGCATTGAATTTAGTCGTGATGTGCGGATCAAACTATTAAGCTTGTTATCAAAAACGCTTCTCGTCATACATTTTTCGTCAGAAATCTTTTATATGAAAGAAATGGCGTACTAGCTGATCAACATAATTTATAACGTTTTTTTTTTTTATATGAAACATCGTTAATTATTCACCGTTTTCTGAGACCTTCTAGCAGTCACCTTATTTATAATCTAGTAATTATCATGCTTATAAGTAAAGAGTATTTAAACTGTTTACAATTGGCATTTATAAACATGGTTATACTCAGTTTCTTGATTAATACACACTCCCTTAACTAAGTTTCTTATATCAGCAAAAGGAATACCAATTTGAGTATTGATAGTTATAACAATATGCCCCGTATTCCGCCCATATTCATGTGTTTTGATAAATGAGGATATTATGAAAAGAAGATGCTGAGAAAGCATTGAAATATCACTTTGGCCATAGTAAAAAATGTTGAAATGGATCCCAGATGATATTTCAATCATCGAACTCACTGATAATCCATGCTTTGCGCCAGATTCATCGATCTGTCCTCGTTTCGTGTTATTGTTGTGCTTGATGTACTCATTCACACCCTCGATATTCAAAGGCACTCGTTTAAGACACGGACTTTCCTAGACAGGGGGACTGTAGACTATCAAACAGGTGTCTAGAATGTGCTTTAAAGCTGTATCGTTTTGTCCATATGGTATAAACTCTATTTTTTTAAATTTGAATGAGGCTCAATTTTTTGCAGATTTAAGACAAATGGTCGTCGGGTGTTGGGTGCCTAGATACATGTCCCGAACATATGGGGTGCATTAGAATAATTTATACCCATAATATATATGTATGAGCACTTCTCTATTATTTCCCTCCTTTTTATTTTTGAACCCTAGCTCATGGAGTAATTTAAATAGCATGAATTAAGATATTTCGATATCATGTTTTTCCTTCAAACTACATTTCATTTTTTTCAATTTCAACGTTTCGTTTCCTTCAAAAAACAACATATACTGTTATTTTTATAACGTTTTTCTCAAATTCATCAAACTCAAATCGCCTCGATTTTTTTCCGTTTCGGGCTTTGATTCATTACCCTTGCCTTTGTTCTTAATTATTCTCAGGAGAGCACAATCTGAAATACCGATAATATCTATTGTCTTTTTGAGGAATCGGTGACCCGAAAACCTAGGCCCTGACTCACTCTCTTTTTATAGATAATTAAACACTTGGAAGTTGTTTCCTTTTTCCTTTTCGATAAAACAATACATTAAGTTGCCATGTTTACGTATGTGTTTAAAAAGTTCATATACAATGTATTTATATACTAGTTAAATTATAAACTTGCCGTGCCCCTGCATATACATGTAAATAAGAATCTTTTCAATAAGGTATTGTGAGATGACCATATATAAATTCTAGTCTAGGTGTTTGTCTAGCATTGGGGTGATAGTTTTCCAATCAAGCATGTCTCTGCATATTACTATAAAAAGAGTTTTTTACTGGTTGATGACCCTGTCTAGATTCTTGTCTAGGCCAACATTGTTAATAGCACTCTATTCTATTTTGGTTTGGAAATGCCATACATTGTTCATTGTTCTGATTAATCTATTGATAATCAGGTGCACCCGATTTTTTGGAATAAAAAAAGCTAACTTTTTTTCGAATTCTAGTTTTCAACAATCATTATAAGAAAAAATACAAAAACATGAAATATTATTTGATAGAAAATTGCCGGGTTTATGCCTGGATCTATTGCAAAGAAAGTTCCGAGATTGCAAAAGAAATAATCACATAAGATGCAAAAATCACTATGTCAAATTATTTCAAACAGACTTTACACGAGTATGTAACGGGGAAAAGCCCTCGATATCCAAAAGCATTACTTTGGTCTGCCTTTAATATTTTCATGACTTCATGAGCTTTGATAGGAAATATGTTGCTTGAATTATTACTTTGCTGCTCTAATTCTGACAACATCTTGTAAATTTGATTTTGAGGAAACGTGAAATTTGTTGCTGCCTAATAAAAAAAATGATTTTATGCTCTTAAAAAAAATATATGTATGTTAGATGAAAGTGAGTGAATTTTACTAAACACGAACATACAATAATTAAAATCTGTCTAGAACCTCATGGTTGTCACTGATATTGAGATAACAAAGCATTGTGTAGCAAATATATCAACTATGGTAAACGTTTGATTCTATTAAAACAACATGAGAGTTCATCTTTGTCTAAAGGTAATATATTGCAAAATGCATTGAAACGCACCCATACAGTAAAGGGCTGTCCATATTTGCTGTAGCATTGCAGATGTTTCGTGGCAGCTACTCGCATAATACTTCGACATGTCGGTTCGTGATCCACTATATACTTAATGGAAGCTTCTGTCAAAGCCCGACCAATCCCCTGGCTTCTATGTTGCAACATACATCGCTTTGCAATGGGAATAGCTTGCGTTCGATTGGCTATCATGAATTCTATCATGAGCATCGCTGTGAAGCCAACCTTACAACAAATGTAAAGTAACAATTTGTTTTTTTTTCAATGAAATGTATTATTGTCGATATTTAGCGTGAATTCAGACAAAAGAACATGTTTCCATCTACTCTCTTCTAGGGTCGTAACTAGGGGGTATCCACTCAACGATTCCAGACATTAAGTAGAAAAAAACATAATGACATATATTTATTTACTTTTTTTTTCTTTTGACCCCTCGCTTGTCAATTCGGCCCTTCAACGGATAATACAAATAATTATTTCCCACCCAGCCAGTATCAAAATAAGAAGAAAGTTGAGTGGTGAACTGAATTTGGCAGGCGCGGATCCAGATAATATTAAACCCGGTGCACCGATGGAATTTAATGTTTGACTGAACTGGGGAGACGCCGATTAAAATATATATAAAAACGTGTCTGTATTGCATAACAAATCATGAGTAAGACACACACGCTACATAAAAAGAGATGGATTCTTAGACTATTAATTATCTAAGACCTAGCATCTATTACATTATAAAAATGTTAACACTACTGATGTATTGCATTAAATCGCAGTCCCGGTGCGAGGTTGATGACGGATACTCACTAATGTGGGTTTCAATAGAATATGATTGAATATGTTCGTGATTCAAAGAGAACTCGAATACCGATTTATTGTATTATCGGACATGGCGATTTTGAAATGTGAGTTGCATGAGATGTGGTCATTAATATATATATAAATGTATTTTTAGAGTGATAAAAAAACTCTAAATAAAATTCATGTTCTTTCATGTTTAACACGCAATATTCGGATATGAGCGTAAAATTCACGTGCAAATTGAATGTCGTTATAGTATTTTTTAAAAAACTTGCATCTACAGAAAAAAATATAAAGAGCACACCAAGAGGTTTCCCTCGAAATATGTGTTTGTTATCATAATTTAAATATCCACTATAAGACTTTGATGAACACCCTTTAAATTGTGTCATATTTTTGAAAGTTCTTTCGAAAATGTTTATTTAAATTGTATTCAGCGATATAAAGCTAGGCATGATAAACTAAACTATAGATAAAACAGTATATATAACAAGTGTAAATTTATCCTACAAGATGTTCCTCGATCTCGTCATTCTAGCTACTAGATTACTTCATTAACTAACTACATTAATACACTTAACTAATCTATCTACAAAAATAGGAACCCATTAAAAAACTTTTCAGAATAACATCATACCGTTTCTCCGTCTATGCACCCAATAAACATATGGGTACCACCAGAATGTAGAAGTGGTTTATACAGTGCCGGTAGATAGTCCATACCATTGTACATCACACCGATGGATAGAACATTTTCATAATCTTCTATACGGGCCTTCTTGATTATCAGTTCTTTGCCGTTGGGTAATATCACACGCTCATGTATAGATGGGAAGCGGCTCTGTGATGGTGAATCGTCTACGAAAAAAGTGCAAAATGTATCGCAAAAAGCATAAATCATATACCATACTCATAAAATAATATTAATTAACAGGAGTGCTCATTTACTCTAATTAGTTGGCTGAACATGCGCCATCGACATCTAAAATAACACTCATGCTGCTGAAACGGCAGTCGTGTATGTTATTAAAATTAATATTTGAAGTTATTATTTTGAAAAGCAAGGGCCGATGTACTAGTGCAACTTTATGTGGAAGTTTTCGCAGAATTAATTGCACATGATTTAAAGTTCTGATTATATGAAATTCACAAGTTTCTTCCAAGACAACATAAGCACAGTCAATACGATGATCACATGGCTTAAAAGTTTGATATCTAATGGTTGAATAACCCTAAATAGTAATTTTGAACCAATGTTCTATTTAAGCGTCTTATACTTACCGACCAAAGGAAAGAATCCAAGCTCGTTGTAAGAATTAAAAGGTTTAAATCTTTGACGTATTTTAAGTAATCCAACGGTACAATATGCCTGTATTGTATTGAAGTTTTTATTTTTGGAGCGATTTAAACGCAGCACATATTTTGAAACCATGTCTTTTGCATTGAAATGACTCAAACTTTATGAAATATTTATATGAAACATATAATTATTTTTACGTATCATATACTGACATGCATGCTCATTGAAATTACTTCAATAATTAACGATTATATTAAAAACCATACACGCTAATTTATAAGAAGAGCACCAAATGGCACATGTGCATCAACAGGTCTCTTTCAAATGATTTTATATGTTCAATCACAGATTGTTACAATGAGAACTCTTTTCAAACTATCATGTCTTCTACTAAAAATATAAATGAAGTATTTGCAATTGAAATACAAAAAAAAAACATATAACCAGTCGATGAACATCCATGAGGTCGGTGGTTTGAATTATTTTATGTGTTTTACCCTGTACAGTCTATTCGTTTTAGATGCAACCCTAACCATGTGCATGCATGCTATAAAATCCACAGTGATTTCTATAGAATTATAATAAAGCTCAAAATTATTAAGTGAAACTGGTTGAGAACCAACCTCCACGTTCAGAGTGCTGGTCAACGATTTTCGCGACAGCTTTGTTCACCGAGTTATAAATTTTGGCCCTGTTATCGTCATGATTAAGGATTAAGACGAATGACGACACCATTTCCTTGATCATTACCTCTGTGTTGTTTGGCATGGGAAGGGACGCAGAACCCGTTGCTCGATTGTGTTACAACGTCCTTTAGGATCAGGACCAATATCGCCATCATTTAACCGATTGGGCACCCCTTGTTGACGTGTTGAAACGAACCGCTGCATCCTTTTGTTTCATTTATAACTCTCGGGGTCACCACAGGATCATGTTCGTGAACATAACTTTATGTCAAACACCATTCAATGACATCTTGACCATTATTATGCGTTTTGTTGAACTTAAATTCACAAATTCATAAATTGGCAACAAAAAGGCTCGAAAACGGAAACGTTTCCAATTTTATATTTGCCTTGAGTAAGTACACCAACATTTGTGCGAACAATATTTCATATAATCATGGATTCGAATAAAGCTTCTCTTTAAGCATATAACTTAATTAATAAAAATATTTAACCGCAAACGTAAAAACAAATGTAGAGCACCACAAAGATCCCCTAGTGCACGAGAACTACGCAAATTTGTACATCATTAAAATGCTTACGTTTAACATTCTTTGGTGCATTAAACTTAAACCTGACGATATAGAAAGAAATACATGCTAACTTTTTTCAAAGAAATTAATATTTGAACAGTATTTGGTCGATTAAATACTTGAATATGCACTAATAACATTGTTCGAAAAATACATATCACCAGTACTTTATAAGCAAATGTGTCTCGATTATGCTATTTTTCTCCTCAATCGGTCATCGTAAATATGAACAGACAAGTCAGTCAACTAATTTCACAATCATTTTGGTTCGTATTAAATTTACCGTGCATTATAACAATTTACTATAGTTTTCTGAAAATGATTATCTATAACATTTTTTAACTGAAATATTTCTTACAAATTTTATTATTAATGTCTTTTAAACATGTTGATCATGCTTATTCGACTTTTCAATATAATAATCGAGTTTGATATTAAATAGTTCATCACCTATTGCCGTGCTTCAATTAAAAATAATCTTGATGGGTTCATTTTGGGCTCTTCAAATATAGCACGGGGCACTTATGGGATTTTTTCTATTAACAAATCTGTAGGTTCCTATATGCGATGGCAAACATCAAACACGGCTTAGAGCTGTGTTTATCTTATATAAAAACACGTTGCATGGATTAAGATAAATCAGTTATTAACCAAATTAAAGGCTCAAACAATATTGCTAAACTGCTAATTAGGATTTAAGTTGTTCTTAACCCAACCAATTTAATTTTTTCTATAGATAACAAAGGATTAGTTGTATATGAATGTCGGTCGTTTTAACATTTTGCGTTCCTAGTAACGTTATCAGACCCTATGAAATATTTATTGGAATACTCCCAATATCCCATTCTCATAGATAAGTTGAATACTTAAACAGCAAAATCATGTGCTATTAGTATAAATAAAATGTACAAAACTAACTTGTTCCTTGGGTAGTCAGCGGACAACCCATCAATTTACCTATATATATCCCCATTTCCCCCAAATATATCCCCACTTCACTCAAATAATGATTGATTACCGGGATATTATTTAAAATCCTGTTTTTCTTTTAATGTAAAATATATAAGATCATGTAAACAATACATGTCGCTGCAAACCCAAGCTTCAGTAGTTTATGTGCTTATTCAGCAACTCTCCAGTGATATATTGTTTGATATAACTTGTGCTTTGGATGAATATACGAGCATTCATTTGCACCTGAAGTTTGGACGAAATTATTATTATAAATCGAACATTTTGATCGGAAAGATAAGCCGGCTTCCTTGAGGGCCTTCAGGCTTCAGGTTTAGGACCAGTTTCCTGCTCCATAACTTCAAACATACAACTCGGCATAACAGGTAAACACTGGTTAAAATGTTATTGAAAATATGTATTTTTATAAGAATATCTCACACGATATATCGCCTTTGAGCTACATGTATCGATACTCGAATGGATACGAGGATTCATTTACGAGTATTTTTGCCAATACTCGTAGATATTTTTTAGCAGTATAATTACGGTGTGAGTATATGTAGATATATTGAACACCGAGTGGAACTAAATGCATGATAAAACTCTGTTGCATGACATTTAATATACTCATGACACATTAAAGTTTTGGATACACCTTACAAGTAAAGTGATATGCAAATAACACACGAAATGCAAATGGAACAAAGCTAAACCTTATTCTTTCAAATAATATTTGTTAATTTTGCGTTTGGGTTTCGTTGAAATATAGTAAATATGTGCAATAATAAATGGGAATATTGCAAGTAATACTCGTAGTTCTAATACGTAACCCATTGCATTTCAAGACTTTTCTGTGCACTGCCATTGGCCCGGGATCACAATTTCTAGCAACACCCAATTAATAAGTCGTAAAAAAGTTTATTTTTCTTACCCAGAAAGAATACACATATACATGTACACATATAAATGTCATTGTTGTCTCACTGTTTAGAGTTAGCTCATACATGCTCGAGTTTGTGTTATCGCTAGATTTCGGGATGGATACACACCTTTCGCGGTTTTACGCTAAACATTCACTTGAACATCTAATATAATCTACATGCATAACAACTCCATCGCTTTTTATATAGGCTAGAATGTTTGAGCCGATACTTGTAGGTATACTATAGACTCAAAAGAAGCCCTGCATATGTATAAGTGTTTTTTTTTTGCGTTTTGAATTCATTCCAGAAACTGAAAATGGCAACATAAGCCTAATGTGAAAATAGGCAAAGTAAAACCAAAAAGCTCTTGTCCCTCAAAGTTAAGCGTGTTTCAAGAGGCTTGTGGATAAGCTTAAAAGAGGAGGGGGCAGGGGGAGTCACTGTGATTTGGGGCTTTCCGTGTTTCACAAATGTTTCATTGTAACATTAAAAATACAGGAGCTTATCGAACAATAAACATATTGTAGCTGGGAGCATGGCACGTGTGAAACAAACCGCTAGAAAATGCACTCCTGGCATAGGACCCAGGAAGATTGTACCCTATCGTAGGCCGCAGCAAACTGCTAGAAGATCCACGTCTGGCATTGCGCCCAGAAAGATATTTGGATCATATGCGTCCCGTGACTCTGATTCGAATTCTGAAGCCAGTTCAACTTCCTCAAGGGCATCTGGTCCTTTAGGTATTTATTTGCTGTATTAAGATATAGCTTACATAATTAATTAAGTGCATGATCTTATTGGGTGTTGAAATATTTTAGTTGGAAGCATGGCACGTACAAAACAAACCGCTAGGAAAGCCACTGGTGGAAAAGCACCGAGGAAGATGCTCGCAACCTATAGATTCGGTGCTCCTGCCAATGTTGCAACTGGCGGCGTTTTTGACTTTGATAAGCAAGATTCGGAACCTGAAGCCAGTTCAACATCCTCATGGGCACCTGGTCGCATAGGTATATAAGCTTGCCGCATTACGATCGCTTAGGTATTTGCTTGCTGCATAACGACATAGCTCATATTTATAAGTACTTAGTGCGTAGCGTTATCGTCGCGTCGCATAATTTAGCCGCATGATATTGCTCTGCTTATGTTTATTCGTTAAAATAATACGTTATTGAATGGTTCTTTGTCACATTCTGTAAAACTATCCTATGTTGTCTTGAATTATTTACGCAAGAATACGCGACTATCAAATACATATTTTATTTCTCGATTTAAATAAACACTCGTTTTTTTTTTAAACATGGAACCATTCTTTTTGTTAAAAACTGTTTTATGTTTATGTGTTGATTTATTTATTGTTATGGTACGACAGGGTGTAACATACAGTGTTGTAAGCCAGAATTCGGCCACGGTTATTTTCGAGTGAGCATGAATTTGGCCTCTTTAACCAAATTCGGTATCTTGCCTGTTTTTCGAGGCTTCGACCATTATGCTGCACCCTGACTGACGGCATAGTTTAGTTCTTAATCATAATTTTTGTTAAGACGAGCGGCTGTTGAATTAGCTGACTATTAAATAACACTGTCACTTGGCACTTGTTTGGGATAAATTGATTATGTGGTGTTTTTTTTTTGCTTTTTATCCTGCATGCACAATATAATAACTTCCCACCATCTTGTTGCTAATCGTTAGATACTTAATGCCTTTGTGTGTCTGATCAGAAGTCCTGTGAACATTCTTATCAATTATTTAATTTTGTATAAATTTATGTATTAATGCAGAATTAAAGACCGCGAAAACGAAATCGCCACCTATTAAGAAATCTAAGGTAGTGAAAAAAGCTAAGAAAAAACCTGGTAAGATTTCATAGTAATATATTTGTATGTCTTTTATTTTCACTTAAATTTGTTGTCAAAAAAGTAAAATAAAGGGAAAAAAGAAAAGAAAAAAATACATTGAAGAATGTTTGTGAAGTCATTTACATTGTATTTTATATATTTTACCAAAAACAAAATCATCAGGAATCAGTCGTTAATCATGGATATGAAAGATATTTCCTTAAATGACAAAAGACAAAGTCCGTTAAGTGTCTATAGTCAAGAGGTATGTTTGACCATACATTTAGCAATTACATCGTACTCATTTACATATTATTTGTCTAGCTCTGAGGCAGAAACTCGCATCGGTGGTGCCTTCGACCAGCCGCGCTGACAGCGACGCCATGAACCGGAGCCCACGCACCCTGTCTCGAGCGCCCACGCTCCAATTGGGCGCTGGCGCAACACTGTGAGTACAAACCTATTTTTATCTATTACGTTTATCATCGGCGAAAGTCTATTTTTTGATGAAAAATATGTCCAATTGAAATGATATATAACTTATCTATGATACGTGATCAGCTATATATTTTTCCTGGATATTGAAAAAAAAACCTTGAAAATTCGATGTTTAACCCCGTTACTCATTTCCTTAATAGTTTCTATGCGCTTAAATATACAGATCGTAGATCCCTTGTCCCTTATCCATAATTAATGTTCATCTTTTTTCCAGACCAAGTAGCTCTTCATCAAAGAGCACGTCCGTGACAAAACGCCAAAGCATCACCAAAACAACATCCGTTGTTAAGCAAACAACCTTGACCGTTGCCAAGTCAACCAGCACCGACAGGAGACTTTCTTCCAAGAAGTCAACCTCTTTGACAAAAGCAGCCAGCAGCGCAAAGAAACAGGCATCGGTAACCAAGCAAAAGACGTCCTCTGTAAGAAAACAAGCATCGACAGCGGCTAAAAAACAACCGTCAACTACGAAGAAACCAGCGTCCGTTGCTAAGAAAGCGTCGGCGTTGAGCAAGAAGCAATCCTCAGCGGCGGCGGCAAAGAAGCAAGCGTCGCTAACGAAGAAGAAATCCGTTGCTAAGCAGCCGTCATTGACGAAGAAGCAGGCGTCTTTGGCGAAAAGCAAGTCGGTCGCCAAGCAAGCGTCGTTGACAAAGAAACAATCGTCTGCGAAAAGGCCCGCGCTAACCAAGGGCGCGTCGGTGAAAGCGGGACAGGTATGTGAAGCTGTTTGACAATTCTTAAATCTATGCTTCATAATTGAGCGCATATTTTAACGAACAGTTTGTTAAAAAAAACATAATGTGGAAAGAAAGGCAGACATCCGCGTATCAATAAAGGAAAACGTTTTATGAGCAGGGAGCAGAAAGAAAATCAAGAGTAAACATTTTCGGTCTGGATGAAAAATATGAACTCGATTAGAAATTCATGATTTTATAAGATATCGTTTAAAATGATCAAGCCTACGATATTTAAGGCGCAAGATGATAACCATGGCTCATTATATCAAATTTAAATCGAACGATCTGAGTATGATTTACTTTAATTTCAACATGTCTGTAAAATGCAGAAAAGGAAAGCACCCCCAAAGAAAGATACAGGAGCAAAAAAGAAGAAATTCGAGAAAGACGAGAAATCACCCAAACGCAAAACTAAGCAGGAATTGAAAGAAGAGGAGAATCCATGTTATTTTCTTAGTGGAGAATACGTCGCCGTTCGCAATGAAGAAGGTATTGATTCGTCCTTGTATTTGAGTATATTGTCTTTTCAAATTTATCTCCGATATATGAATAAAGTATGATTTTATTTGATGATTCGATAAAACTTGAGATCGAGACAAAAATATTCTAAAAATATACAAATAATCTATATATATTATACCAGATAAGGTTGATTACTCGATGAACTTATGGGAAATGGAATGGGAAACGATTAATATTGACGATAACATTATTCAATAGTAAGATATGTAAACAAAAATGTGTTGTTTTTTGCAGGTGGATTCTACCTGTGTCGCCTGTGCCAGAACGTTTACGAGAAGACGAGCAAAATCAAGGTCTACTGGATGAACGAATTGGCCAACAGACCGGGCGTATACGAGTGGGAATATGTCGAGTGGCTGCACGGCAACTTCACGACAATTATCACGGATGTCAAGGTCAAGAAGGTAAGGGTGAATGACCTTTGATGTCGTTAGCTGACCTTTGTCAGTTTGCTATAGTTCACGACAAAAGTGGTTGAGAAGAAGACTGTGTCATCTGTGGCGCGGAAGAGAGGGGAAAGGGAATGGGGCTGACCTGCAGATTCTTCTTATTTCGTTGTCAAAGGAAATTTATAAACATAAAATAATACTATTTCAACATTCAATACAATTTTGTAAAGGGCAAGCTTACGTTTTGATATATACAGGGATGAATGTTAATGCTTAGGGATAAGGTCTTAAACTTAATCATAAATTAGTTTCACGTTCTGGTTTCGTTTTTGACAACATATGACATAACACATTTTAAGCATATCAATGTTTAAGACTATCAATAAATCTCATTGAACACATGAAAGGTGTTTCTGTTGTGTTATAGGTTGCCAAAAATCTACATGAGCTCCCAGCCAAGGAAAAAGCAAAGGTGTTGAAAAATCTAACCAAGGCAAAGGACCGTGAACAGGGCATAGCGTCTGAGACAGAGGAAGAAGAAGGTATTTATTATATTCTAATAGATCTAATAACTTAATGTGATAAACAGTCTTTTTATGTGATATATAAGAGCGAAATTAGTATTGTTAAGTGCTCCAGGGGATGGAGAACTTAATGATGTGCTATTTTGTAATTGTGGTTACAGCTAGGACCATAATACAAGAGGATGTGCAACTCCGCCAAATTCAGTTGAAACAGTCCTGCGATGAGTGTTACAGCACTTTTGGCACATTTGAAAAAATAAGTCACATATAAACTGTCGTTTTAAAAATCTTATTTATATTAATTTTATCACTTTGATAGTTTACCATGTGATATTAAATGACTTTTATTTATTATTTTAATTATATTTTTAGTGATAGCATATACCGAACATATATTTTTAATTATTTTTTAAAATACAATAATTCACTTATTTTGTCTATTTTATCGACTTCAAAGTTTATATATTTTTTTTTTA
>LQRL01183390.1:30440-45736 GCA_001703475.1 Hydroides elegans
GCGCAGATGTCTATGCACTGCTGCAAAGCATTCATTGAGCCTTATTATTTCATCATCTTCATTTAGAAAAGCATGGCTAGACTTGCAAGAACATCAATCGAAGGAGCAAAATTTATCAAGTATAGTAAGCTTGCACCCCTTGGAGCATAGGGCAATATTATTAAAAACTATATTTAAATTAAGAATAAATGCAAAGTCGAGGAATTAAAAATCTTACTCTCTAGCCTGTGAATAGATTATGCCGATTATGTGGGCTTTCCGCCGGAGCTTTTAGCCCTTGTTATGACTTGGTCTCCGTACCCAGTCTATATATACAATACAAGTCTAAATATCAGTATCAGGGCCAACTCGTACTATCCATACGACAATTCACAGCACTCACACAGTCTTTACAAAAGGTTTTTATTTCCTTGTCCAATAAAGGGGCTGGGGATCGAACACGAGTCTCGACCCCGAGGCGGCCAAAGCAGTTGAAGAGATTGCGGCCATGCTGATAGAGAATGGATGCGATGTCAATGATGTGGATAGTGAGAAGAAGTCGCCTTTGATGTATGCCGTGGCAGGGGTAAGTGTAGATCAATATTTGGTTCGAGACGGAAAGTAAAGTTGATATTGTTCAAAGCAAAAAGTCGTCAGTGAGAGTCGGCCCAAAAAATTGTATGCATATTTATATTCAGGTCATCGCTTACATGCACGGGGATAAGTGTTTGGCGAAAAGGATAGTGTGGTGGAATTTGAAACGGGTTTAAAACGTAATTTGCCTTTTTTGTATCCATTTCTCTGCTTAAGTAACGTCGCTCTTGACGTATTTCATCCTACTCTAAATCCGTTTTCTATTTACATAAACTTATAAATTTTCCGCCTAATGTAGTCTTTATTATTGAAAATCCCGCTTTAAGCTCCCTTAATGCATACATTTATTATTATTATTTTTTCAGGCTAACTCAGGATTGGTCAAGATGCTAATCGAAAAGGGCAGTCTGGTTTCGACGGAGCTGGACAGCAACCATAAGAACATCCTTCATGTCATGGCCGAACAGTGTATGGCCAATCAACACACAGCTATGCTTAAGCTATTCGGCGTAAGTCTGCTATTTAAATGGGTCGGGATCATTTGACATGCATGTATATGCCTAAATAAGTCAATTGATGTCAAAACTGATCACTTATTAGACTGAAAACAGTCGTCAGGTTAGTGGATGGATCGCAGTAAATCAAAAAAGATTGCGTTTGGCCTTGAATAGATCAAATGCGTTTGAAATATACACGGGGTACATTAATTAATTGAAAAATGACACGGAAATATAGTTTTTAAGAGTGCAAATGTAAGATTACCGAGGCAGAATTCAGGTTCCCTCGAAAAATTACCGAGGGAGAAATTCTTTGCCATTTTTAAGCATATTTTAAAAGATTTTCCAAGAAGTTTTTCTGTCAATAGCGCTTTAACTTTAACTTTAACTCCCGCGAATGTTGAATCAGCCTAATCCAAACTCATTGAATACATCCCTTGATTATCCACTGCAAAATTTCGCTCGCGCCTTCGGCGCTCGCCGCTGTTAACTTGTATTTGTAATAAGATTTCGTGTGCGAACATCGTTTTGACGGCGTATGTTGCTTTTAAGGGGTCGCTTGAGATTGAATCCGTAAAAATAGGTAGACAGCCAAAAGAAATAGTGAACGTCGAGCCAGTTTTTGTTTTATTTTTGCATAAGCGCGAGTTAGACTTTTATTCGATTTGTACAGATACTCCTCATGTACAATTTAGCAAGCCTTAATTAATGAAATAAAGTCCTTCAAGAGTTATATTTAGGCGGGTATTGAGTGGGTAGCATAAATAAAATGGTTTTGTGACGATAAAGGGGGAGGGGGGTTGGATAACGTGAGCTACCGAGGCAGATATCGGGTACCCTCGAACAATTATCGACCCAAAATCGAATCTACCGAGGCAGAATTCAGGTACCCTCGAAAAATTACCGAGGCAGAATTGTGGCTTATGCTACACCCTGCGTATCATATTTTTCTTCAAACGTATCATATTTTTATGTTACAGAAAACGACTTCGGAGGAAGACCTGAAACTGATGGGCAGCCAGCGTGACAAGAGTGGTTTCACGCCACTGCTCACCGCATGCAAGGCCTACGCTGAATGGAAGGCAAGTACAGCTAAATCATTAGTATAACGACGATAAATATTGTATGTTTTCATCAGTCAGTCATCAAAGTCATTTCCAAAGTCATATAAATATAAAGTCATATAAAGGAAGCTGGGCTGACATCGTATCTGTATTGATAAGGTGAAATAAAACAAGAAATAAAGATGCGAAGGCGATCAATGCTTATAATTTCAATCAAATCCTTAAAATAGAAACACAATTCAAAGCCTTTAACAGTATCCGTGATAAAACGTTAGATAAGAGGAAGAATCATATATATACTATTGTTTCCGCCAAATCAGGGTGACGTCAGTGCCACTTCCGGGGGCGCCACTCAAAATGGCGACGATGACGATGACGACAACGGAAGCGGAAGTGACGCAGAGGATGACGAGGATGACGAACCGGAAGAAGAAGAACCAGAAGAAGAGGAACCAGTTGAAGAGGATGAGGACAATGAGGATGATGATGGTGGAGATGATGAGGAGGAGGAAGATATGGATGAAGATGGAAGTCAGGATGGAGAGGTATGGATATGTGACTAATCAAAGAGCTGGGTTTATATGTTAAATGATGTACCATAATAATACTACTTGTTTTTGGAGAAAATACGGGAAACTATTTGCCCCGAGGGAGACCGTCTGGGGGGACCGTAGGGCCAAATATCTTCCACTATGTCCCTGAAAACATGAAGTATTATTTTTATTTCATGCTTTTTGTGTTCATATTGTTAAATTGGAATGATAAATAAGACCAAGCGTACTGTTCGAAACCAATAAATATGGGTTTTCTCGAATTGAAACGTTCATCGAGATGCCATCCGAGAGGGTAACGTTAAGAATAAAAATGACGCAATATATGCGCTTACGTATGAAAATTAGCATTTTGACCTAATTATTGTGTCATTGGAAAAATACGGCAAGTGGAAAGCCCTATGAGGCGTCTTATGTTTCCATTATAAAAACAACGTCAAGTATGAAATAAGTGTGTAGTTTACGTGTATTCAGTGTAGTTTACGTGTATTCAGCAACAGTTAGATTCACTTCAAAGTGTTGAGGAAAGCTCATTCATGACTAGGTTTGCCATCATCCTTTTCCGCTTAGGACTTTCTAGGGTTATGGACCTTAACTGAATATGATAATATACATGTAAGGAGATATAGATTTAACGAAGGACGCTTGATCACATTTGTTGATTTAAGAAAAATCTTACCCACCATGGTCGATCTTCCCCCTTTAAACCTTACCTTTAAGTTAGTATTTTCTCGTTGTTTTACATATAATTAAATCGATATGGTTAATATTAAGGAAAGTAGAGAATATTATTAAAGACAAGTTCTTCAAAGAAGCCCCCAACTGCCCCAATCATTTATCACTTAATTTCAACCTTCGCATCTTTGCCGATGTTTTCAGGGTAGCATCATGGACACTGATGAGGATGAAGCATCCAAGCCTAAGGCTAAGAAGGGCAAGAAAGCTGAAAAGGCCATTGGTCGCGCCGAGAAAGCGGGTGGCGCGGATGAAGATGATGGGAAAACGGACGCGGAAAAATATCTGGTTAGCATCATTTTCCTTTAATGATAAATGATGATCAGAACAGGAAAAAAAATGTCAATCTATGTACATAGTTCGTTGCATATACCAGCAGATCACGCAAATATGATGTAGGTGTACATAGCAAAAATGAAATGACAAAGACGGATGGTTTGTCTTTTGATAACCAATTATGATATATGGATATTGTATTTTGTCAATTTGAAGTCTTCCTAATGACAGGCGGAATATGTAAATCCAAATTGGTGACCACAACTTTAAAAAAAACGCTCACACAAACTTTGATTTAATGTTGTGGATAGGCTACCAAAAACAAAAAAACAATCCCCGCGAGTTTTTCATGTATTCATAGAATTGATAAATATTCCAATAGGAAAATCGCAACGAAAAAGACAAGCTTCGCGACGAGCAAGCAGCCGAGGGTCGCGCTTTCATCCAGGCACTGCGCAAGTTGTGCGCCTGCTCCATGGATCAGCAAGTGGGCCAGAAGTTTTACGAGAAGAAGCAGGTGGTGCCCGAGAAGGAAGAAGACCGCTATGAGAAACAATGTGAGTGATTGAAGTGGGAGAAAAGTACGTTTAAAGGATATTTCAAGCCTTGAAAGTAAGTGGAAGTGAGTCAGGAAGCTGTTTGAATGCCTAGTTTTTATCATCTGTCAGTGGTATTTGTTAGACGTTTTTAATTAAAATTGTGATTCTGTGCTTTACTAATGACTAGTTACTTAGTACATAAGGTTAGTATTTCACCCCATGACCCGGCACAGGGTCGAGCATACATTTTAGAAATACATACCAAATCATTTAATTTCTATTAACCGGCATCACCTACAAAATGACATCAAAAACGATTTTTCATTGACAACCTTGCAGACGGCAAGAAGACACCCCTGGATTTCCTGATCGATGTCCGTCACTCCTCGTCGGAAGTGGTCGGGGACGAAGTGGACCACTATCCCGGTTTAACCATGGTGTTATCCCACAAGGTCGAACTCAACCACGTGGGTCTCGATAAACGCACGCCCCTTCTAAGGATGGTCGAAGGACGAAGGGAGGATCTCATGAAAATCCTAGTAAGTGTAACTTTTGTGTTATCGCCGCGTCTTGCTTATATGTAAAATGGTACAGCAATAACTCGGTTTAAGAAGCAACTCTAACTGGTCAGAGTGGTTTTGAATTGATCTTAAACGAACGCCTTGTATGAATATATAGAGAAAAGCATTTTGTTTACCGAAAAAGTTACTCTTAAACGAATAAGGGAGTTCGACATTTCCTGAAAATTATATATTCGCGGATATTTACATTAAAAAAAGGGGAAGAAAGCTCTAAATCGCTTCTAGTATACGTGTGCTTAGAGTTAATGTGCAAATTCAAGATCAAAGTATGTATCAAAGTATACTATTGTTTATTTATTTTTTTGGTTTATAAGTGTTCTGCCTGTAATCTTTCCAAAATAAATAAATTTCTAAATTTCAAAGGTTTTTTTCCTATATGTTATACCAACGGTTCTCCCCCTTTAATTATGTAAACATCCGCGAATATATAATTTTCGTGAATTATCGAACTCCCTTATGGGCCAACCCAAAAAAAGTTGTTTTCAATCGAACCGGTAAACTTAAACTTAAAAAAAAAACTCAAAACTTTAAAAAGATCGTTAACTTAATTTTTCTTATATTTAGAAAATGACATAATTACTCAATGCAGCACATTTTATTAGCCCTCAGCCAACACTTTGGCTGAAGGCTATTGCTATCGTCGTGTCCGTCTGTCTGTCCGTGTGTCTGTCCGTAAACACACTCAAGGCAACAATTTTTCACCAATCGCAATTATATTTGGCATACAGTTAGTATGGGTGCTAATAAAAGTTGGGATTGTAAATGAGTTATATCCGGCCAGGGAAAATGGCCCAACTGGACTTAGAAAAATCCACTATAAGTCCCTTCATAAGCGTTTTGACCTCACTAGAGAATCGCTATCGTGGCTGAGGGATTTGCATCTCTGATGCCTATGTTTTGATATATTATATTCAAAGAAAATCATAAGGCAACCGCCATGCTTGATGTTTAGGTTGAACATGGGGCAGACGTCAATGCTACTATCGAAGAAGAGAAAAACAATGACACCCCGCTCATCATAGCTGTCAAGTGAGATTAATGATATATTCTTATTTGATGTTTGATGAAATTATTTAGAATGAAATTGAATAGGTCTGGGTAACAAACAATAATGTATATTTTATTAAAATATGCAGTGGGGCACTGATGATGGAAAACGCCCATTACTACGAGAAAATGTATGGTTTTCAATGATCGATCATTCAAAATATTCGACCTACATGTATATACGGTGTTTAATTAATGAATGAATACGGGATCGACCAAAATGTAGAAATTACGCTGAAATATAAAAACATCAAGAGTTCAAATTAATCAGGACTTACTAAATCACCATTTCACTCTCTTCCCCCATCCTCCACCTCCCAAATTCAGACAAGGCCTCCAGACCTACGCCGAATTCCTCCTGAAACATGGCGCCGACATCACCCACCTATCCCTCAATAGCGAAGACCGCTGCATGCACCACGCGGCGCGTTTAAGCCAATCGGGCGCGTCCACGATCGCCATGATGGAGTTATTATTGAAGAATGGCGCGCAGATCAACTGGACGAATAAACAAGGGCGCACTGCGCTCCATTTGGCGGTGAATGCGAATAAGGGCACGGCCGATGCCAGTGCGGAGGTAAGTGATGGAGTTAATTGATACCTGAATTGAATTCTATTATCTATTATTTGTCCTTATCATAACTATTAAATGCATTTGTCGATAAGGGCACGGCGGATTCAAGTGCAGAGGTATGTGGAAGGGGTGCAATTGATAAATGGATTCTTAATTCAGTAATTAGGCAAATCACATTTATACATGTATTTCTCTACATGATTTTAAACATGAGGTTTCGCTAGAATATGAAATATGATTAATAGTTCGTTGTTTGCCCTTAGTTAAAGAAAGTACAATCACTTGTTTTCTGAGTTCGAATTCGGATATTAATTGACATAACATCTGATAACGCAAGTGGTTCGGATTTGAGCTCTACAGCTTGTACTTCTTTTGTCCGTATTGAACAAAAACATAAAAAAACGTACAAAAACCATACATTAATGATTAAGTGTTCCATATCAATGCACAATAAAATGAAAAACCTATCACATTATTTTGATGATTTGTCTTCAGGTTGAGTCGTTCCTGATCGACCAGGGCGCTGATGTCTATGCATTGGACCAACACAAGCGTCTGCCGCTGCACTACGTATTCGTCAAGATTGGAGAGTAAGTCGCTGCTTTGATTTCGATTCATTCTTGAAACAAAATCATGTTAAAATAAACTATCTATACACCATTTCTGAAAAGAGCGACTACATGATTGATTGTAAATTCAATGATAATGACATATGCGCCCACCTACATTTTACTTTAAAGTTTGACTCAAGGCATGACCGGTTATGACAAGGCATACCCGCAAAATATAATCACGAAATAAGCTGGTGTTGATAACATATTCTGTCGTGCCATTTTATAACGTATAACCAATCGCCCATTGTTCGTTTACCATAGCGGGGTACTGACAGTTTCAGCATGGCTTCTCGGATCATTTGATTAATACGAGAAATGAACCAGCAAAATAAATTTATGATTATGATCGAAAACAAAACGAGGAACAAAAATGCTCCCTTTAAATTTAGTCAGCCACCTACACTTAAGCAATATGAACCCGGACGAGCTGGGCATATAAAATAATTAGAGAAATACATTCAAATAAATTTCAGATTTATTTATTCAAAAAGTATATATTCGTTTAATGCAAGAGATGATTTTTCTTTTACAGCCACCTAAACTCACAGCAACATGAACCCGGTCGAGCTGGGCATATCAAACCATTAGTAAATTGCATTCAAATAAAAGTCAGATTGATTTATTTAAAGAGTAAGCTATATATTCGTTTAATGCATGAGGTGATTTTCCTTTTAACAGCCACCTAAACTCGTGCAGCATGGATCCGATCGAGCTGTGTACGACCCTGACGGGCGTCATGGATACGAACGGCATCGATGAACTGGATGATTTTGAGGTAAAAAGAGGTTCGAACCCCGTGCCTTGCTCATCATTGGATAGCGTTAAATAAAAGAACACATTAACTGTCTTATTGTTTTTTAAAACCATATACATTTAATTGTTTGTGGCCAGGAAAAAAAAACGTCCAAGAAAAAATATTTGTAGACCATCAATAATATTCAAAAATCAATATATCCTAAATTGTGTCTCATGAAAAAATATATGTTATTTACATCATAATTATCAAATAGATTGTACATATTTTCATATTTCTTTCTTTCAGCAAACGCCCTTGCATCGTGCAGCTTATCGTGGCGCATCAGTGTGCTGTATGCACCTTATTCAGAAAGGAGCGAAAATCGACCGAAAGGACGGAGAGGGCAATACGGCTATTGGCCTGTCGGCATTGGCCAACCATGAAAGGTGCGTGTGCTAGAGTCGTGGACCTGTTTTATGATTGTTTTGACACAATGTATTACATCTGTTATATATAGCATCTGTTCCATCTACACAACAAGCAATGTCAATCTCTAAGCGTTTCATTGCACTAACTGACCCATTTCCAAACAACATACTACATAGAAAATAAATGGACATAGAATATAAAAATATGAACATAAGATATAGGAGATTGGTCTATGATCTATGAATATATTTTCCTAAGTGTTTAGGCTTCATGTCTTTCATTTCTCTGCCTTTGCATTTCGAGATATTTATTTTTTATTTGGTGGAGAAATACTTCTTGTCGTTCCCCCTCCCAAAAACAGCACCATTACACACATATGTCCATTCATCTATTTCTTTACCTCGACAGCTGTTGCATGATGTTGATGCAGAAGGGCGCCTCAATCAACATCAAGGTGCACATCCGTGCCACTAAGCCGACGCCTAACACGGATCCAAAACACAAGCCCGCCTGGAAGTTCAACCCTCTCGGCAAGAAGCACGAGGCAAAGGATCAAGAGTATCCGTTCTTCCAGGTAAGGAATTTTTATGATTGTTGGAGCTATTGTTGACTGTTGACTTTGTATGTCGCCGATGGAATAATTTGTTGAGCGTTTTGTAAGAGGATTTATACTCTCGTCGCTTGTTGAAGAAAATGTGTGTTCTAGAAGAGTAAACGGATGGAAATCTTTGAGTTTGCTAAACATAAAAATAGGTCTCATCACTCCCTTTCTATTGGGAGGAGAAATTATTGAAACTCGAACTGTTTATCAATTTTAATATCAATTGCCTCAATTCTTATATAGAAGCTTGATTTATACATGTATATATGAAAACAAAGCGAATACAATCATATATATTCAAAATAAATGGTTTGTTTGGATAATATATATTCTTCCAAATTTACACAACAGTAAATTTTCAATTCTTAACAGACAGTGGTCAGAAACGGTTGGCAAGGCCTCATCTTCATGCTGGTCGACGTCCTCGCCGAGCACAAAATGCAGTACACCGAGTGCGTCGAGGCGGCCATGACAGTACACAAGTACAACTTGGCCTTGACCTTCATTCGTAAACAACGCAGGGATGAGCAATTGAAGACGGCGAATAAAGATGGCCGCAATCTGTGGCATGTACTGGCACTGACGAGTGATGGGCAGTATCATATGCAATTACGGGTAAGGAGAGTAGAGAGAGGGAGTAGTGGTATTGGTTAGGGTGGACTGGATTTGTGATATATGAGTTAAAAATGGAATCAAGACCCGAAAATAGGGATTCTCTACATCGAATAGATTGATTTAAATGTTTATGCTTTTGCATGTTGATACCACTGAAGTTATAGTTTACAGCTCTTAACTGTTATATTAAGTTGTTTTGAAATGTGAAACAACACTCTAGGGACCAAGAAAAGAACCGTCAGAAAATGAGATTGGAAAATTACATGTTTATTGCTTTATATTTGCCTACTAAAATCAAAAATATTTTTGCAGATCGCAGAAGCTCTTAAAGAGCGCGGTGTCGATCCACTGAAGAAAGACAAGTACAAGGCGTCTGCTTTCATGTACGCTTGTCTGAAGCAAAATACGAGTCTGGGTATCTTTTTACTGGGTAAGTGTTTTCTTAATGTTAATCGTTGAATACATATTGACTTCCCTTTGTACCCCCGAACATCGAAATACCCTGATGTGACTTCATTTTGTAAATATTTTCAATTTTTAATGGAATCGCAATAAAACGAAAGTTAAACTGCCTTTAGCCCCTCAAGAAATGGTGTGAATCATCAATAATGAAGTCCACGTTTGACACCAACTTTGACTTGATTTTGTCAAAATTATGGGCTACAATTCCAAACCCTTCTTTATGTTTACCATGATATTGAAGGGTATGATATGATTGATTGCAGATAACTACAAGGACCGCATTCAGGTGGATGACAAAGACATGTTTGGACGCACAGCGCTCAATGCCTGCTTCTGGAACCTGAAAACGGACACGTAAGTTACATGAAGTTACCACAAATAATAGCTCAATGTTCAAGCAGTTCGTTAAGTTCAATAAAGTGAATTACAAGTCGGTCATGGTGTCTTAGTGGCACAGTGTAATGAATATGAACGCTTATGATATTATTTTACACCATTAATCTGGTTTAAGGGCACTTTATCTTAGTACATATAATCAGACTAGCAACTATAGCTTACATACATTAAACATGCCATATAGTATACATGTATATTTTCATGTTTATGTTAGGCAACTCTTTGTGAAACTGTTGGAGTTGGGCGCGTCTACAGACATCTTATGCGACTATCCGGCTCTCTCTCCGATGACCTTTGGTGAACTGCCCGAAGAAAGCTACTTCAAGGCTACAGGTATGTATATCAATACAGGGTGTAGTATAAGGGTCGAAACCCTCGGTAATTTCGAGGGAAAATCAGGATTACCGAGGCAGAATTGAGGTACCCGCGAAAAATTACCGAGGTAAAAAATCGGATCTACCGAGGCAGAATTTAGAATTCCTCGAAAAATACCGAGGCAAAATCGAATATACCGAGGCAGTATTCAAGTACCCTCGAAAAATTACCCAGGCAGAAATCTGGCTTATGCTACATCCTGCCAATAAGTGTTCCAGGGTTAAAGGCTCAGTGTTTCAGCGTCACTTTAAATCCGTTTTTGAACAAGATAATTTTAAAAAGAAAGATCGAAATTTGATGTCAATACTCAATAGACAAACTTATATTTACGGGATAGGAAGAGAAAGGGACGTGTGAAGGAGAAACGCATAGTTTCCGGTTAAAAAAATAAGGAAACAAACGACTGATTTCTCATCGGCACGGGTGAACGCGCAGCGTTCACCGTGCCTTTATAAAATTCACATGTTTTCGGGCACCAATCCTATTACTGCTAAAATTTACTTCCGGTTGAGCGTGGGCAACTACCACATGGTGATTATGTAGTTTTTCGCAATTAATTTCACGTATATGTTTCTTTCAAATATATGCAAGATGTGGAGATATTAACAGTATCATTTTATTATGTTTACACAAATGCGTTGTTTTAGCCAATTTATCAAGTCATAAAATAATCTTTAAATAGTAAGCGTTAATATAATTTTGATACACTTTTTAATTCTATGAAATGGGCGATAAAAGATAAGCTCCACTTCGAAATCTTAATAGCTGTCATTTGGGTATCTAGCAGAACATTAGTTATAGCAATCAAACAACCAACAACGAAACAAAAACAGAGAAAAATGCATTAAAAGTGATAAAATCGTATTTGAAAGAAATCGAATAGAATTTGCATGGTAACAACAATCGACGTTATTTTACATTGCGCAAAATAATTGTTACGTCATACATGAAGCAAGTGGCAATTAACGTCTTAAATAGCAGGTGGAAACCAAAGTGCTAAGACAATCCAGTAAACTCAAAGATACAAATAGAGAATAATTAAATGTTAAAATAGATGATATGTAATAGTGTTAACCGAATTTAGTAAAATTATTATACAAAAACGAAAATACATTTTTTTCTATTAGGTCCTAGCATAATTTTAAGTTTATTAATTTATTTTATTTGAATTGTTAAGCAGCAAATCGCAAATATATTGCTCATCATTTTTCGATTTCGAATACACAATTGCAGCTGCAATAAGATATCAACCATATACATTTTTTTTCTATGTCTCATAATAAAGACACTTCTTAAGATAGATCTAATGAATGATAGATAACAAAAAAAAAGTATGAAATAAGAAACACATATAATTGTGGTTGAAAAAAAAAATACATAATTTGTTGATGATTTCAGCTACATGTAGGTCTATATTTTTGTTGCAATGTACATACAGTAAAATCCGTTTATAAGTTGACAGCTGCACGCAAACACGCAAATCACAGCACGCAACCACGAACTTTTCTCCACGCAAAAACTCAATTTTGTCCACGCAAACACGCAACACCGCAAACACGCAAACACGAAAATACGCAAACACGCAGAAGTGGTATAAAAGGAGTGGTATCAATATTCATCATCATTCATTCACAATGCCTCGATTATCACTTGAACTTCGTCAAGCTGTGATTTATTTAAAATATAATGGCTGTTCAAATGCAGAAACCCTGAGAATCTTGAAGATTCACGGACATTCCATATCGCCTATTATCAAAATTAATGAAAACATCCCTTCAATGATTTTTATCCATTGTTTCAGGCTGAAAAGTATTCTACAGTTATAAAAATATATTTATGTTCTTGTGGTCATGACATATGAACTGTTTATACAAGTATCTAAAAATTACTTCGCTAAAGATTATATATTTTGAAAGACAGATAAATGGTTCCAAGCTATTTAACTTGGAAATTAAGTATACAATGCTTATTTAATCATAAGTATAGCCTATAAGCTCAATGGTTCTTAACAGACCGATTGAAAAGATACAGGGGCGAAACATGTGAGGGGTTTTCAATATACAGGAATGATCTCACACCCACCCCCCTCACCCGAGTCAAGCAATGTTATTTATAACCCGAGCTCAAATAACCACAGTGATTCAAAATATATCAATTTACAAGACATATGGACGTAACATATGATGGGTGATTTATATTCGAACATAAATGTGCTCTCAGGTCTTTGATACAATAAAGTCAGTTGATATGTTCATAAATATATTCATCACGACCTAGCCTAAATCTAGACCAAACAACAAAATATATAACACGCGCAAACACGCAAAACCGCAAACACGCAAAACTGCAAACACGCAAACACGCACATAACTCTGCACGCAAATATCAGAATTTGTCCACGCTCAAATCATATCGTGAGCGCGCAAACACGCAAACACGAAGTCAGCTTATATTCGGATTTTTCTGTATGTGCTGACTTGAAAAATGGTAAAATTGTGGAATAAACTATTTAGATTAGTTAATATAAATCCCGGGCCATTTTGCGGTAGTACATTTCTAGTATATATATAATCAAAATACATGTACATGTTTCCTATACAGGTCAAACTCGCATTTCACCACTGCAGCTGGCAATCTGCAAGGATACATTTTACACAGCACAGAACTTGATCGAGTTTGGTGCCGACCTCAACTTTGCTGATGAGAATGGGGTCACACCGGCCATGTACGCGGCCAAATATGTGAGTAATCTCTATATTGAAAACGTAAAAAGAAAGAAAAACTCCATGTTACGATGCACATGATCCCTACAAGATGTACACAGCCAAATACATGATGATAAATACTGTTGTATCAGTTACTCTTTGAACGTTCGACTCCATATCACGGATTTTCCATAGCAAAAAGTTCACACCAAATCTAGCCAAAGAAAATTGAACTTTATTTGCTCCCGAAGGTCAACTGTATTGTTGTAATACCTTTTCGTGTTTTAGAACTGCAGTATAAACAATTGAATGAAAATGTGATGATATTATATATTTCTTTATAGAACAACAAGCACCTCCTAAAACTGCTCTTGGATACGGATTACGACATGCACAAAGCAATCCAAGCAGAAAAAGACGAGCAAAAGAAGAAAGAGGAAGCCATCATGAAAAAGCTGGCACTCAAGAAGAAACCTAGCAGAGCGCACTTTGGACTTGGGCTGGGTGGACTGTTTACGGGCACACAGCTTACGTCACAGGTAAGGCTTTGAAATGTCAATAAGCCGAAATATTAAGTAGCGGGCTAGTGCACTTGCTTATAAGTGAGTTATTGGGTTCTATGCTAATTGCATTTTTCATAGCTAAAATGTAGGCTTATTGATTATACATGTACCCTGTAACTAATAAAATCATGTATAGTTTTAAAAAGTTTTACTCGAGACAATTGAATAATAGGGCTTTACGTGTATATGATTTTATTTCTTATAATATTTGTAGACGTCGGTCGAAAGCAAGAGCAGTGAGAAGGACAAGGAAGAAGAGGAAATGGAGACGGATGCGAGCGCTGATGAAAAGGAGGATCCCTCGGGTAAATACATAATTTAGTTTCGAATATATCACACAAATGTCAGTGTTTTTGCAGTGGTGAATTATCAAACCAAAATAAGTACAATTTAAGACCAATATGGGTTGCCACATGTTGCCATTTCATTCAATCAATGGATGTTTTGTGAATGAAGTGTTTGGTGAAATGAAATGGATCATAATTTCGCTATGGTACAAGAACGTAAAATACTTTCTTAGATAAAGTAAGCAGAAATACAAAGAAGCTTTGACAAACATGTTGATTGCATAACGTAAATGTAAATCGTGTTACGCACATGTAATCTACTAGTAGGTCTATGTTGTTTCTTTTAAGGTCACATGATAAATTTGTCAATACAGTTTTGTACATCATAAATGAATTAAACATCCTTTTCCCACCTCAAATAGGAATCGACCTCTCCAAATACAAGCCCTTCAGCAAGACCTCCGACATCGACCTCTCGGCCAAGGACTCGCAGGGCTGGAGCATACTGCACCACCTCGTCTCACCACTCGAATTCGGCACTTATGACAGCGTCGAAATGCTCATGATCTTGCACTCGTGCGGCGCGCCAATCAAATTGCAGGACAGAGCGGGTTTGACGCCCCTCGATTATTCGCTAATTAAAGGGGCGCCCATGTTGTCGAGGGCGCTGCAGAAGCTGCAGGAGATCGATCAGGATAAGTGGGTGAGTTGGGTTCGATTTAGATGATGTATGGCTTGAAAGTTTCAATGATAAGTAACTAAACATATAGTTGGTTGTCAAAATAAGACTTATAACATGGAAAAGATACAAAAAAAAATCATAGACGAAACGTTCAAAGCAGTATGATATAGTAAATTGATTTGAGAAAAAAAATGAAAGTCTGCTTTCTCAAAACATTTGCGAGTTCTTCTAGCTCGATTGCATTACTTCAGAATGTGATGAACCAATAGCTTGAAAAGTAAAAATTCCCTCCTCAACTACATACAAAAAACACTAGATCACTATGCAAAGTATGATTTACATGTCTTACCCTTCTAAATTACAGCTTAACCAAACATATAGTTGGTTGTCAAAA
>LQRL01183402.1:0-13098 GCA_001703475.1 Hydroides elegans
AGGACCGCGCGCCACCGTATAACAAGTGTAATATGTTATAAATGTATCACGTATATTTGACGTCCCTAAATCCACGGCTTTAATATGACGTCCGCATGATGTGGTTAATACGACATCGCGCAATTGACGTTATTGCGACGTAGTTAATCAAATGGTATATTTATGAGTTATGAATATTACGCTTACCACACGATGAAATTGCATGTAAATAAATTCGTTTCAAAAACGTTCACATTTAGATTGAGTTTGATGTCCCACAATCACGTTGAAAGGACATTGTATTAGGTTGGTACAAAAACTATAGACTTATAATCTACATGGTATTACACTTACAATTGTGGAGCATTGCGCACGTCCTTTCATCTTGAAAAATAGGTTTTTGGAATTCGTAGCAGGAAATGTTTCGATTGGTTGGTTCAAAAGAATATATATCTAATTGTTTTTTTATTAGAAAGCATAAATAAGATATTTATATGAAAACATATGTATTAGCGGTATCTGTGAAAATTTACAGTTGCACTTGCCGTAAAACTCTTAGTTTATGTGATAACATAGGAAATCAAAACCTACTCTTTGAAAACGACTATCGCGGTTATCCTTCATTAAACATGATTATAAAAAAGTAATTATTTTCTAAAAAGGGTATAATATGAAACTAGATAGATGGTGTGCTTCTAAAAAAGCACAATTATCTGCAATCTTTTTCTTTCCCTTATTTGAATATTGTGTTTCATAATTTTTTGTTTTCGATAACTAATGGAATAAGATCCCATTTAATGTTCAATATTTGATATAATCTAGCTGAAGGTCAATATGAAGGCAGAATATACAAAGCTACTTTGTTATAGTCTAGGTTTATCAAATAATTTAGCCACAAATTTCAGCGTATGTTGACAATGCCTGGACATTTTAGGCATTGTTGACATTCGCTGAGTGAACCAGCGTATGTTGACGTTGACTGAAAAATTCAGCGAATGTCAACATACGCGGTTTTCACAGATTGACTACCACATATATACATCAATATTGTGGCTCAATTATTTGATAAACTGGTTTTCTTGTTTACTGGGTACGACATATACATATTACATATTTCATTGAATCTCTTCATTAAAACATAAAGTTACAATAATTGGCTTCAAAGCGAAGTGAGGTACTGGACACGACGAGTATCGATTATGTGTCACAGTGCTTTTATATAGCGAGCCTTGATTGATGACGTCAATGACGTGTGCAGTATAAGTGACACACCCCTGTAATGAGCCAATTAGGGGCCAGGGATTCCTCTCAGTGGTTTCAGCAAGGCCAAGAAAAATGACATTTAAATTTAGGGGTGGGTGTCTTAAAAGTTAAATATCTTCTTTATCATTTATAAAATCGTTATCAAAATATCCTATGTCCCACGTTCGATAGCTCTTTTATATAAATGTTTATATATAAGGGTGTGTTATGATTTGTAATATATAGAAAATCGATCCACGGGAACAAATTGAATTTTATCGGTTGATTGCAATATCTGCATATTTTCGTAAACGAAAAGATTGCAGATAAAAAAACAAATAGCGGGTGGAGTTCAAACATTCTTCAAAGAATACTGATTATATGATAAGACGAGGCAAAAAGAAAGCAGATAGTTGTGGGAATTCACTCCCTTTTTGATAACACGCACTATACGTACCACCATAATAAGGGCGCGGTTACATTTGCCTTTCAAACGGAATCAGTCATACACTTCCATCCGTTCCATATAGTAAACTCAGAAACGGAGGTTTCGTTTTTAAAACGCAGGTTTTTTATGCTTTCCCATAAGGAAACAATTGACGTGCATGAAAAATAAATCCTTTTTAAAACGGGGTAGGGGGCAATGTAACTGATGTAACCACGCTCTTAGATTTCTACTTATTTCATTGACGCAGTGTGTATCATGAAGACCACTTCACGAGTTTTTTCCCAAAAAGTGTTCCCCATCGAATTCCAGGTGGCTTCGAAATTTTGAGAAAATTCTTTCTAGTTGGAGATTTGAGTACAATCGGGAAACAATTTGTTTATAATTTATCATTTTTGTTTGCATATTTGCTTGTAACTGTCGAATAAAGATATCTACAATGTAATTTGGTTATAGTCTACATTTCAATGTTTGCAAAAGGTGCTCCTTTTCAGTTCCAATCTGGCTAGGAAAGGAAAACAGTCGAGCTGGGTGGAAACAGTGAACAACTCTGTGAAAAATTGTAATGCTCAAAACCAATTAATTGTTGTCGTTAAAATTGTGACTTTGTTTTAATGTGATTTTACTACCTTAGAAAAATGGGTGATGGGGTGCCGTTCTATCTTAATGTTTGCATTCTTAAACTTTAAATTGCACATTATAACAAAACATTTCGGTGTAAAATTGATATTCAATCTTGACGTTAAACTCTTATTTTATGTACATGTAATAACATAGGAAATCAAAACTGACTCTTTGAAAATGACTATCGCGTTTCCCCTACATTAAACCTGATCAAATAAGACCTGATTCTAGGAAAGTAATTATTTTCTAAAAGGGTCTAATAAGTTGAGCGGACGACCTACTTTGGGCCCGTATGAAAGTTTTCCGGACGTCCTTATTCGTCGCGGACGTAGAAAAGACGTCGCAGCGACGTCGCGTCCGAATCGGACGTAATAATTACGTTCTACGGACGCCGGGACGTAAAAGGACGTCCGGAAAACTTTCATACGGGCCCAACGTAGGTCGTCCTCTCAACGTCACGACCAAATGCGACGTACTATGGACGACCCTTGCCGAGAGGGTAGAGGCACTGGTATAAGATAAATACTAATTTTATTCAGCAGCTTACTTTGTACTATTCCCTAATAACAACGTGGGTTGGGTAACAAAACCCCGTGGATCCCAATCTTGTTAAATTACAGGAAATCAAGCGTGACGCTATAAATCACTGTTTTTTTTATATTTTGTAAAATACATGTATTACATGTATTACCTAAAGGCCATACAATATGAAGGTGTTTATCTGCAAACAAAGGAAAATATATTGAAAAAGAACAGTGTGTAGGCATAGTTAAAAGGATGCGTGTAATAAGAGTCGAGAGTCGGGAGCAGCCCTGTCAACTCTTTCAAAAATTGTAAATTGTGGTTTTGATTAAGCTTCTTTACTTTGCCTAATTATACTTTTCAGACACAAAAAACGTCAGGGGTTCAAAATGAAATAGTGTATGAAATATTATATGTGTTGGTTATGTGATCAATTGAATATTTACAGGGGCGTTCGGGCCGCTCCCCATTTGGTTTTTATATATTTTACCACGAAACAACGGTGTGTGTACTGTAGAATATCAACAACTATAATATGTAAACATGGTTTTGTAAACGATTCATGAAAAAAAAGTGTTTAACATTTATAACAATTATGAACGAATGTTGTTATTTTTTATCAAGCTCAGATATAATACTATCTTTTCACTGACCCCCACACATCCCCGCCCCTAATACTGCACTCGCCACTAATATCTCCTTCACAACGATTACTTTATTTAATGGACAACATAAACACATTTTTATTAAATTTATTCAAATCATCATATAGCAACTGGTACCCAACAAGGGTAAATCTCACTTCCCTTTCTTATTGCATTTATAACATTCAAAAGTATAAAAGTATATTAATGTATAGCATAATGTATCAACTCGGCTACACATCACCTTCGCCCTCGCTCTCGCTCCCTCTTACATAGCCGCATCGACAAGCCTCACTCACATGTATATTATCATCCTTAAACTATGAAAATGATTCAATTATATACGCCTGGTTTATTTTTCACACCACATCGAATCTAGCATATAACCACATATTTAATAACACCGGATATCAAGAACCCTTGAGTCAAATTGGCTTCCCATGATCCCTTAGCCAACTTCGCTCACCACAAACATTTTACCCACTTTGCTACCCATGCCCTCTGGGCCCACTGGTCCCACTTGGCTACCCACCACCCTTGGACATGTTTGGCTTTCGACAACTCTTGGTCTCACTTGGCTTTCCCTAACCCTTTGACTGACTTGGCTACCTTCAATCCTTGGGCTCAATACCCATGATCCTTGGACCAACTTGGCTACCCACAACCCATGGCCCCACTTAGCTACCCATACCCCTTGGACCCACTTGGCTACCCAACCCTTTTACCCACTTGGCTACCCACTACCCTTGGACCATCTTGACTTCCCACAACCCTTGAGCCCACTTGATTACCCACAACCCCTGGCCCCACTTGGCTTTCCACAACCCTTGGCCTCACATAACTAGCCACCATCCTGGCCTTAATCTCCTTCCGTTTTCTCGCCGCGTCCACCACCCTCCGTCTCCTTTGCCTCTGCATCTGCACAAAAATCACGAAATTACACACGCCACCCTGGTTCGAAAATAAGGTCACGGCCGTTGTGATGACTAAATCTGGATGTTCAATCAACATCCATAAAGAGTAGACAGCAAAGGCCCAGTGTTGAAGCAGGTAGGCTGCGACGAATAGAAGCATGGTACGGGCGTAGCGCTGTGATTTTTCGCTTAAAGAGGCGGCGAATGCTGATTTTGGACCGTCGGTAGAGTGAACGACGGAGGTCGACTGTATGGTGAAATAAGAGCATGATTATAGTTAAATTAATAAATATATGTCGACGTCGAATCTTTATGAAAACCTTAATGACAGCCTAACAACAGAAGGCAAAAAATGCAGAAAGGAATAGTTTTTAACTAATCGAATATAAAAATTAATGATAACTTTTTAATTTTGGTCATAAATTAAAAGATTTGCACCTAACCTGCTAAAATAGCATGAATTAAACATTTGATTGCATTAGCGTTAGGTTACAATGGTAAAATATCTTATGGTGAAGTACCTGTTTCAAACGGATAAAGACGATTCCATAGCAACCGACCATGGACATGAACGTGACAATCATCACTGTGCCGAGGGCGTTCGAAAGAAATGGACCGACGGCGGTCCGGTGGTCCATCGAACACCTAGGAATTGGAGTATTGAGAAATACATGCATGAAATTGGTTTAATGTCCTCATACACCCTTACCCGACATTCAGAGGACTATCTAATTTACTAACTCGATAATTTATGTTTTGTCGCGGTCATAGAAAACTTGTTTGGAAGGGCGTAAAAAGAACCTTTAACCGAGGTCGAGACGTCCTCATTATCTCATATCCGAAAATAACGTCTTTTAACGGACGACCCGCGTCTAGGGAGATATATTTAATACATTATCAATAGATTAAGTGAGATTCATATGCAATATAATATACAAATATCATTTAATATTTCATGGTTTAGTGGTCATGTGGTTATAATATAAATACAATGCATGCCTAATTTTGAATATTCAAAAATATCATTCTTACATACCACGGTCCGCTCGGTCCATAATGCCCCGTCACAAATATCGGCACGCCACACAGCAGCGGTATCCCGAACGAACCAATCAGCAGTAACCAATCAAATCGGCCCGTTGGAATCTTGTTGCCCTTGGTAACCATGAATAGCGCATTGGCAGCGGCGAATATCGTGATCATGGAATTCGCGAGAACGAACTCGGTGAGGCAAAAGGCGAAAACGGAACATATTGAATCCGGTGGATTCCAGCGTACGTCTAACATCCATGCATGTGGTACAATATGAAAAATGCCGTAAAACAGGTTACACACGATTATATAGAATAATATCCGATCGGCATTCGCGAGTTTAAAGAACTGTTTCAAGTTGCCTTTCAATTTCCGTTTCTTTGTGAGAATGAATAAATACAATGCGATAACACAGCAAATAAAGTTGATAGCCAATGAAATGCAAGCTGTGTAGTGTATGACGTCGAATGGCCACCCCTCGGAGATACCGTCTGGAATCACCGTGGCAACGTGTTTTGCTGTCATGGCAACGGCGTCAGATGGTTGCTATGACGTCATAATGTATCCTATATGAAGGGTATCTTATATATCCCCTCAACGTATCAATGTATGGATCATACATTTTTTTATCATGTTTTTTTCCACTGATTATGATTACACGCGTAATCAAATATCCGGTAAAATATTTTTTTAGTTATCTTTACTTTACTTGCGCTTTCACCTAGCAAGCTCTACTGCATATATTGTGCTACGTAAAAGTGTCTTATATAATGTTATTTCTTCCATTAAAAATATTCTTTTAAATTACAGGCACACAATCCTTTTCAAAATATAACAAATTATGCGTCTCCAAAAAGAAGAACATACACAGTAGTTAAAGCGTTTCAAGATTATTCATTTTTTGCATAACTTTTTATTACATCAGTAAAATATGATTAACATTTCATAAAGGTTATATTGTTTAATGAATGACAGTTTTTTGATGATTTTAATAACATTTGCTAACGCATTTTCATAAAAGCTATATGTTCTTTAATAACAGTTGATTTTGTAATCATTTAGCTTAGTTTCATGTTTTCTTATCATATATAATGATATATTTAGTTAACTTGCTCTTATGTGCCGGTTTCAACAACTCAGCGCTAGAACTTTATATTTTATCATCACATATAATGATATATTAAGTTTACTTGCTTGTATATGCCGGTTTTCAACAACTTCGAACGATCAGCACAAATGCGTAACATACTAAAGTCACAACACAAGGGAACCAAGTGCCCTGTGGTGGTCCAATTACAAGGTATCATCCCTCATCATCTTCAGTTTAGGGACACAAAAGAATGGCCCTAAAACAGGACAGCCTTCAGACTATGGAAGAATAGGGTGCTCTAATCAGGTGTATCCAGTAAGCTATTTTGCGAAACTCGATTTGGTTATGTTTATGTAAAAGAAGCATCATATCTTCTCATCCGACTGGTTTTGAGAAACAGGACAGTCTTAATTTAAGACTATGGAAGAAAAGGGTGGTCCTACCTGGTGTATCCAGTTAGTTATTTTGTTAAACCTCCTGGACTATGTTAATGTTAAAGATGCATCACTTCATTATTAGAGTATACGTTTGGTTTCTGAGACCCCCTGGAAGGACAGCCTTCAGACTATGGAAGAATAGGGTGCTCCTACCAGGTGTATCCAGTTAGCTATTTTGCTAAACTCGATTTTGTTATGCTAATGTTATAAAAGCATCACTTCATTGATAGAGTATACGTTTGGTTTCTGAGATCCCCAGGCGCAAAAAAATCAAATTGTTATTGATTATATTATTGATTGAATCGTTTTAAAAACTATTATTGTTATATTCTGAAATGATAGAGTGTATTAGTTTTTGTCAATTTTTTTCTTGTATGATTGAGCATTCATGGCATTCATGAATTCATTCATGTTTTGCGTCACGAAGCAAACATTTTTGACGAACCATATAGTCTACAGTATAACTCATTGTTTTAAGTATGAGTCTATATGTCCATAGATAATGCTATTTTTGTCCATATATAATGCTATATCTACGGAAAAATTCTATTACCAAGAATTTCGGATTTTTTAATATATTAATACAAAATGCGTTCAATAAAAACATAATCTGTATATAACAATACCCATATAATCCATAAAACAAAATAAGAATGTTTTTCTTTTTCTAAAGAACGAATAAATTTTAAATCCCTTACGATATGATTCACGATGTATTTAACTGAAATTCGATATTTGTTAAATGTAAAAATATACAAATCATTCAGTTAGAAATACCTAGATTCTATGACAAGATTCCTTATAATCTACGTCACATAATGAGAATATTTGTCAGGCAATGCACTCTTTTGCCAGTAAGGCGAAACTACACAAATCTGACAACACAAAAAAACTGTTGTAGCCATATGACTTATCAAAGTCCAGATTCGATTTCTCCCATTTTAACATTATTTCTATGAACCATCAGCAACGGGCATCATTTTTATTCATCTTCAAAGCATATAGGACGGCCATGCCATTTAGTTGCTATTTTGGCAGATGGATGTAACCTGAACGCATATTTTTTGTTCTTCATAAAAAATAATATCAGTGTATAATTATGCGATTATTTTTAGTTCTGAGGTATACCAACAGTGTAAGATTATGTCACGACGACACACATCATACAAAAAATAAAATCTACGTTATGTCTACGTATATGCACAAAAAAGTTCTTTAACAGTCATCATTCAACGTCTGGCAATAAAGCGTTGAACCTACAATGTTCCATTACTAGTTGCCCTGTTTGACGCACACGTTCGTTTGAAATATTACTCTAGACAAATGAGGCAATTATCCCATAGAAATCCATCGAATAATACAGTGTATACCTCCAACTGCAAGGTCAATGTGATACTGCATCAAAAGCCCATCATTATGCATATCTTACTTTTATGATTTTGTGAATGAATTTTGCTTAGTAACCATCCTGTGGCATAACAACATGATTGATCAAAGGCGTTGTTGCAGAATACTTACAGGAATATGAAAATATTGATAAAAACGTATATGGACAGTAAATGTTAGACATCATGCAATTTGCTATGATGAGCTTTTATAAATTCATGCATAAACGTAGGAGTACCCAACGGGCCCTTTTTTTAAAAAGTGTCTAATATTACGTCATTTCGCATGAAATGAACTCTAAACTTCTATAAACCGGATAATTATTTTTAGTTATGGAATGAATTTATTTTTAATTTGCCAGCCAGAAACAAAGAACATATTTTGCAAGCAACTTTGCACAGAACTTCCAGCAGTATAAAACATTCACATACTGAAACGTTACTTTTCGGTATAGAATAGAAAAGATTCTTTTTGTGCTTTGTAACATACATCTTTTATGAACAAGTGTACCTCACTTATATTTCTATGCCTTAATGTCATTTCTATTTGAAACCAAAGATTGTTTATGTTATTAGAAACATATCATATATTGAGTTTTATTCTTATAAAATGCGAGGAAAAACAAATAATGTAAAATGTGATATTTCATCTATTCTGTTCTGTGAAAATGCCAGCAAGATAGAAATTGATATTTCATCGAATAAATACCTGGGTACTCCTGTAAAAGGCCCACGCGAAGCTTCCTTGCATGGTGTAAGAAAGCATCTACTGTTTTACTTCAATTTCTTTTTTCCTTTATTGACCACATTGACACAACTATATCTTAAATATGATATAGATTCAATCATCGGTTTTTAGCATATAGATCTAGGTTTAGTTATTTGGTGAAATGTGAATTTCATTTTGAGATTGGCGCTGTATCGACATTTGGGAAGTGCTATCCATCCACTTTTTGACTATAAATCATTCATTGTGTTCTTAGAAAAATTACTAAGAATATAGCGTAATATTATAATAATACTTCATGATTTCAGAAAAATACGGGAAATGATTGCCCCGAGGGACACCGTCCGGGTGAAGCCTTAGGTCCCTCCCGTGCGGACTCCTGAGGGGCGATACTTTTTTCGTATTTCCTGAAAGCTTGAAGTTTTATTTCTATTACACGGTATATGCTTTTTGTGCTTGCATTGTTAGCATGGGCTTATGAATAAGACACAGCGTAATACTCAAAACCATAAGGTTTCTTGACTAGAAACGTCAATCGACATGTCACCTGGCAGTGTAACGTTCATATATTCATATTCATATGGTGCTTATTACGCGCTTATTAAGCAAATGCACATAAGTGCGATACAATATTGAAGTATACACATACATAAATATATAATAAGACATACATTAAATTACTAGCACAAACTTGAATGTATTTTAAGTTAAGACGTAGAAGCTTCTTTAAACAAATGTGTTTTCAAACTCTTTTTAAAACCATTGAAATTGTCACATGATCTCAACTCAAGAGGTAGAACTGGTGCAATATTTTCAAAAGCCCTGCTACCATACTTTGTTTTAAACGTCGTTGTTGCTAAAAGATATTGCTTTGAGGATCGATGAAAACGTGAAGGAACGTATAACTCGACTAGATTGTTCAGGTATGAAGGACCGGTTCCATGCACTGAATTGAACGCAACGGTGAGCACTTTGACTTCGGATATTTTTTCACGAAAGCTTAACCCGAAAATCATTTGCGCCGCTTTGTTCATGACACGTTGTAGCTTTTGTAATGAATGCTTTGGTAATCATATGTATATGTTAATGCAATAATCCAGTCTGCTGATTACTAAAGCATGAATGAGTGACTTTGCGATGTCGATGTCTATGAAACGACGACCATTTTTATCCAAGACAGATAAAAGTAGCATGCTTTACAGGTAGCCGAGATATGGGTATCCATGTTTAGTGTAGAGTCTATGGTTATGCCAAGGTTCTTTGCCGTTTCTAACGTTCTTCTTATGGTATCGCCACATAAATTGATAGAATCTACCTTAAACTTCGCTTGATTTCTGGAACTAGAAATGACTAAAAACTCAGTTTTGTCACAATTTAACTTTAATTTATTGTCTTTCATCCACCCTGCTAGTTGTTGATACCTGTTGACAGCTCCGTTAAGCATCGGGGTAGATCTGTAGGGCAATAAACCCGCTTCATTAATTGCGTATCATCTGCATACAGGTGGAAGAGTAGGAGCAGAGAGCGTATTAGACGATCTATCGACTGCGTGTAATCACTGTATAGCCTCGGGCCGAGCTGAGACCCTTGAAGTAGGCCTACCTCTAAAGTGTTAGAATCGGAGTATTCACCCTCGACTCTCACGCAAGTAGTACGTTCAGTCAAGTAAGACCTGATCCATTCTAACGCTTGGCCAAGATATACCATGCGTTGTCTCTAGGCGCTTCAGTAGGATCCCATTGTCAACCGTATCGAACACAGCCAATAGGTCGAGTAACGTGAGCAGGACGGCGTTGTTGTTGTCATTTGGCTAACCAAAGTCCCTGGGCAAACTTTGCTACCCACGACCACTGGGTCCACATCGCTACCTACATCCCTGGGCCCATTCGGCTGCCAACAAACCCTGAGCCCACTTGCCTTCTCACAACCCTTTAGCCCACTGGGCTACTCACTCATCCTAGACCCACTGGGGTACCTTCAATCGTTAGTCCCACTTACCACGATTTATGCAATCACTTGGCTACCCACTACCCCTGGACCATCTTGACTACCCAAAACACTTTGGCCTACTTTACTAGCCATAACCCTTGAGCCCTTGAGGAAATCGAAACTGGCGGTTATCCTTCATCAAACCTGATCAAATAAGACCTGATTCTAGGAAATTAATCATTTTCTAAAAGGTTCTATTATGCAACACAAACAGCAGTGCGGGTGGAGTTTAAAATTCTCCAAAGAATGCTACTTAGATGATGAGATGAGAAACTAGTCTGCCCTTTTGCGTATTATGATGTTTCCTTTTTTCTGTTAATGATACGGCACTTGGGGCACTGGTATATGATTAATACTACCTTTACTCAGCGGCTTATTTTGTTCTATTCCCTAATAACAACGTGGGTTGGGTTACAAGAGCATAACAAAAACCGGCGGATCCCAGTCTTGTTAAATTACAGGAAATCAAACGTGACGTTATAAATCTTTTTTTTATACATATTTTGTAAAATACATGTATTACCTAAAGGCCATACAATATGAAGGTGTTTATCTTCAAACAAAGGAAAACAAAATGAAAAAAGAACAGTGTGTAGGCATAGTTGAAAGGATGCGTGTAATAAGAGTCGAGAGTCGAGAGCAGTCCTGTCAACTCTTTCAAAAATTGTAAATTGTGGTTTTAAGCTTCTCTACTTAGCCTAATTATACTTTTCAAAAAAGAAAACGAAAACGTCAGGGGTTTCAAAATAAAATATTGTTTCAAATATCATTTGTGTTGGTGGTGTTATCAATTGAATATTTACAGGTGCGTTCGGGTCGTACTCCATTTGGTTTTTATATATTTTGCCACGAAACAACTGTTTGTGTACTATAGAATATCAACAAATTATAATATGCAGACATGTTTTTGTAAATGGTTCATAAACATAGTTTTTAACATTTATGACAATAATGAACGAATGCAGTTTTTCTGTTCAAGCGCATATTAAAAAAAAAACATCTTATAACATATCAACAATTATAATATGTAAACATGTTTTTTGTAAATGGTTCATGAAAAAAGTTGTTAACATCTGTGACAGTTATGAACGAATGCAGTTATTTGATCAAGCGCATATTTAAAAAAAAATCATTTCACCAACCCGATTTCAGAATTCATTACATCCCCGCCCCTAGCAATTTTCTTCATCACACAGATTATTAATTAAATGAACAACCTAAACACACTTTTATATCATTAAATAAAGTCAACATATAGCAACTGGTACCCAACCAGAGTAAATTTCACTTTTCTTTCTTGCATTTATAACATATCAAATGTATTTATAAGTATGAAAAAAATATGTAATATATAGCATAAGGTATCAACTCGGTTACACACCAGTTTCACCCTCCCTACCTCTTACATAGCCGCATCGACAAGCCTCCCTCACATGTATATAATCATCCTTAAAATATGAATATGACTCAAGATAACGATATACTACATAGCAGTGTGCTTCTCTTCAATTATATATGCCTGGTTTATTTTTCACACCACATCGAATCTATCATACATGTATAACCACATATTTAATAACACCGGGTATCTAGAACCCTTGAGTCAGATTGGCATCCCATGATCCCTTAGCCAACTTCGCTCACCACAAACATTTTACCCACTTTGCTAACCACACCCTCTGGGCCCACTCGTCTACCCGCAACCATTGGACGCACTTGGTTGCCCACTACCCTTAACCCAACTTTACTAAGCACAAGTTTTGAGCCCTCTTTGGACCCATTTGGCTATCCACAATCCTTTGGCTCACTACCCACAACCCTCAGACCCACTTGGCCTCCCACTACCCGTGAGCCCCCTTTGCTACCCACTACCATTTGGACTAACTTGGCTACCCACAACCATTTTACCCACTTGGCTCCCCACAACCCTTTTACCCACTTGGCTACCCAAAACCAGAGACCCAACTAGGCTACACACAACCCCTTGTCCCACTTGGCAACCCACAATCCTTAGGCCCACTTCGCTACCCACCACCCTTGAACCATCTTGACTACCCACAACCCTTTT
>LQRL01183407.1:7384-17739 GCA_001703475.1 Hydroides elegans
GATATTTTGACCGAAATGGTCAAAAAACACATCTACGGACCAAGACCTTTCATTGGAGTCTATAACCAAGACTCTATGACCTTCCGTTCAAAAGTTCTAGTCCGTACAAGCTCAAGTCTTGAAAACCCGCTATTTTTGGCTATTTTGGCCAATTTGACAACTTCCGGTCGGGTGTTTTTGACCGAAATGGTCACAAGTCACATCTACGGATTAAGACCTTTTATTTGAGCTTATGAACAAGTCTTTTGGGTTGGGCCTAAAAATGGTCAACAGGACATCTACGGACCAAGACCTTTCATTTTAGTCTATAACCAAGTCTCTATGACCTTCTATTCAAAAGTTCTGGCTTGTACAAAAAAAGTATAACGGACAGGGTTGGGGCCTAAAAAATAGGATGACTCTAATCATTTGGGTGAGGGTTCCTGTCACCTTAAAACGTGGATCCTCGTTTTACCAGAAAATACAGCCATATTTTAGCCAGACTTTATATTAAATATAAAATATGAGAATGTATATTACCTTGATTACATATTATTCAACATCTCGTAAAGTTTCTTCATAAATTGCTGTAAAAATGTACTTTCTTATAGGATAACAGGTAAATAATGGAACAAACAAGTCATTTCGGAAACAAAGCACTTTCTGTTTTAAAATGGCCGATAGAATGAGGAACACGACTAAGTTTTGGAAAAAGGATGCAAAATCCCGGAAATACCAAATAAAAAAAAGTACCTCACCATGGGAAAGGCACTCGACCCTAGTTGACTCTAGATAAGAAAGATAGTGCCAAGGGTGGAAGGAACACAGGCCATACTTACTAAAATGAACTTACTCAATCACTCAAACACACACTATGTCCGCAAATATAACTGTTGTGACCGCTAGCGGTGGATTCTTCTCTGGTATGGGCTTGAAAAGATTAGAGGAAAGAACTAGGTGAGAAGGTTGGACCCCGTTTAGCATGGTCCCCACTTTGGAATTGCGGTTCAAAAGGCGGGCTGGGTGATAACGTGGACAGACAAATAAAAAACCTTCAAATGAGGGAATTTTCTTTTCACAATTAAGGGACCGCTAAAATGTTTAAATTCAAAAGGAGGAATATGCAATTTCTGAATGACGATGAGGCTGAAAGTACATTATATGGATTTATAACAAAATGTACATAATGATATTAAATAAAACTTCATTACTTGCTGATTGCTTCAGATAAAACACATATAAATCAGCCAGTGGAATAATTTGTATTCTAATTTTCAATCGGCAATGGAAATTTGATTTCTAAAACACCTTTTGAGAGTCTTTGTTATGTCTCAAATACACAATCTATTCATAAAATTCATTTTTACATTCTTTAGCAAAATGTATTGTTTATAAGATAACATTCTAAGAAACGAATCGTAAAAAAGAAAACAAATAGTTGTAATTCTATCATCCTTGATAACTAGCTAAAGAAGTACTTTATGTTAAGGATCCGAATCACAATTTACCACTTATATCACAACGATGATAAAATAAAAGGATTTTATGTTTATATTTTATTTCAATAGCAATGACTTTAGTATTCCGTAATATGTATGATATCTTTTCAGTTTTAAAATTGCATTTATAGAATCTATCGTCAATCTTATATGGTCATAATTCAAATACAAATATCACACTATTCATGTGTATATTTTAATAGAAAATATGAATATTACATATTATCTACAACAACACATACATTTAATTTCAATTGAAATTCTTAGATACTCTGACCACTTGTTGCCGGAACAAAATATCAAAGCAGAATTATTTAGATACGTTTAAAAATGATTTATAAAACAAAATTAAGCCCCTTTAAAACTTTTTAAATAACGAAAATAACAAATTTAGGAATGGTGCGTAAGTTATAAGACAAGACAATGATAGTTTTACTCATTTTGATGATTTTGATTTCAACTTTCGTCACCTTGATTGTTGAAGTGTCGTTAGACCTATGCTAAACGCCTGCAGCCATAGCTTTTATTTTTACATTACCATCCTTATGATTGATGTCTGTTTCGTTTATTTAATGCTTGTTTATAGTCAATTCAGGAAGTCCCCTGCTAGTTTGATGCATGTTTGGGAGTGTTTGATTCGATCACACCAACACCTGATGCTGTGTTGAGGTTCATTTCCCGGTAGTTGGCTTGGGGCGGATGTAATACGGCTCCAAGGTTACTTGGAGTATTTCGTGGCATGTACCTTAGATGGATAGTCATCGAGATGTATTCGATGTTAATTTGTGTAAATATATCCATTATTTGTGCGATATATCTTTCGGATGTATACACATATACCAGCACCGCGTCTTCTTTTTTACGGATCGAATTGTAGCTGGCAATCGAAAAAGAGTCGTTTGGCATATCCGCTTGCAGCCAAGACTCTACTACTACTGCTAATTCGGGTTCGTTTTGCATTGTACACTTCATATCGTGGTACATTGTATCTTTTTTTTTTTATTTTTTGGTCGTTTTAATTTTGATATAATTATGTTCATTTTGATTGTCGCTTGTTTTTAAAATTCGACACCTTGATTTTATTATTTTGTACTTATTTGAGGACCACCGTACCTTTCTTTTATCTATGCGTCGAGAATTTATATTTGTTAAGTCTTTGTTTTCGATTCTCATACCGTTTTTTTGTGCCGAACTGTTATGTCTTAAATATTCATTACGAGGCGCAGATCATGTACATGATTCGAATAATCGGATTCATCCACTATGAAAATTGATCTATATTTCATTATGTCATTGCCGAACAATTAAATGCTGTATAGTACATACTGGTGAAAATCCGATAGATTTCTATCAAAATATAATGCTTTAGTAAAATAATACCAAATTCGTTAAGTGTTTTTAGCAAATAAATCCTTTTTAGGTTTTTGTTTTCATAATTTTTATATTATCTATTTTTCAGTCATGTTATGTTTCATTTGATCTTAAAGTTGTGACTTTCACAAAGAATTCAGCATTTTATTAAGAGTTGCATTTTTATTCGGCATGTATGTGGCGCATGGAAATCACATATGTTGCCGTTTATTATATATGGACAGTTTTAAACTTGTTTAATATGCAAAAAACTACTTATATAGTTTAATGTTTATTCAAGAGTGCAAGTCACGTTACAGAATGGTTTAGATGTTAAACCGTGTCGTTTCAATTATAATCTAACAGTACATGTGTGTCACTTTTACTCCTAATGCGTGCTTTGCAAAATATAAAACATTTACCTATTTATAACTATGCATTTGTTAAAAATACAATAAGGAACTATATTTGACACTTATGATGCAGTTAGATAATGAAATGTTGCAGAAGAACACGAATTATTCAAAATACGTGCAAGTCTTGAAACAGAGGATATGCAAAATCTGAACTTTTTATCAGCTATATTTAGCTTCATAACTTCAAAATATTTGCAATTCACAATGTTTGCAATTCATTGCCCTGTTAAAGAAAAATATTATAAGATAGATGTTATAATAGCACAGACATATCTCTGAAAAAACACACACGTACTTATACTTTTTCATTATAAAGAATAAAAAAAAATTTTGGGGCGCATAAATTTTACGTCTTTTCTACGAGATTAATTTTATAAATTAACTCTAATTTCTATGTTGTTGGTATAAAAATATAATATATAATGGTAATATTATATCATGGTAAGGATCATTTGAATTGTATTAGTCTATTTTCACATTTATGAAACATAATTTAGTTACACCGCAATTATTAACAAATAGATAGTTATATCAACCTAGGCGCCGTATGAGATGGTTTCCCAAACATATTTCTCAATCAGATTATAATTACTACAGTTAAAATATACTAATGAGCAAGGTCGAGGTTTTATGCAATATTGTAATTGAACTTCACTTTAACTCTTGTTCTAACGTTGTTGTTATCAATAAAACGTATCCTTTTTATAAAAAAGAACAGAAGCAGGTCACCATTTGAATGACGAACCATTTGCTTCATAACCTATTCTTCATCCTATTCTACGAATTTTCATTATTGTTGTTTTCAGCGAATAAAAATCCCCTTTGAAATGTCGCCAGAAGATGCCCTCACTCCCATGATTATGCGTCCCGCTAAGATATTGCCCATTCAAATCGGAGTGCATGCAATCCCTAAACCACCATGCTCCTTCGAATAAATCCGCGCAATTTCTCCAGTCAGGATCATTGTCCCGATCATATGTACTGAACGGCATGTCATTCTGATAAGCGAGGGAGTCTCCTGCATTTCCGTTGTAGCCTCCAATCGTAAGGCGATAGTGATCAGTGGCATCCGAAATCTTGAAGAAAATTGTTATCAAATATATAAATTTTTAGCGTCATTCTATTTTGTGAAACAACAGTAAATACACAAACTTAATCTTTAAGTTGCAGCAACATACATTGTCTTGAAAGGTCACAATTTTAGAATAGATAACAGATAATCGTAAGCAAGAAATCAAAAATTAATATAAACTTTCTAATGAACAAGTAACTATAAGCCTATTGAAGGGTTTCATTCATTATGAAACCAAGTAGGAATATTACTTTCTCGGGCTGCTGATATTTAAAATGCGTCACATAACAGCCACATTTCTGCTGTGGTATATATGTTATATGAAGCACCATTAATATGAGATTTCGATATCTCAATTAGTGTCGATTTGTTTCCCTACACTATACATTTATTTGTAAACCTATTTGTGGGATATGAGTAAATTCTTATAAGTGTTTTTGTAATGCTATCGCAAAATGGCAGATGAATAAAAATATATGACATATTAAAAATATTTGACGTATTTCAAACTATTGTAAGAGTAGGGAAATTACTTTGGATTTATAATTATATAATCATAACCTACATTAAATAGTTGATATTGGGCAAACACAGCTTCATTTGGTTCAAAAGACTCGAGAAAGACAAACAGCTCAAATGTACCAGAGTGAAGGATTTTCGCTAACTTGCGAAGACCAAGCCAGTAATTGGCCTCAATATTACCGAAACCCTCGGTATAATAATCCCAGCCTCTGAAACAGCAATGTTTATATAATAAAAAACTCTTCACAGAATATGGAAAAAATATATGATATAAAATGAATAAACTCTCAGCGCATACATTTATTAAACTGTAAATTGGCACTAGATAATAAGAACCACCAGTTCAAGATAGATTCGCTTCATAGCAACCTCTACATCTGATATGAATAAATGTAAGTACTATCGCAAAAGAGTTAGTATTTGAACACTAAATGCGCATATAATAGAGGAAACTCTCCCATTAATCATTGATCTTATTGAAGTATGTAACAAAAGGGTTAATAAAAACATAAACATTTCATATTTATTGGCACAGAGAGTTTCAGTGCCTATCAACGTATACTTTGAAAACCATTTCCTAAAAAGAATGAATGAACATGTTACATTGCTAGATATATGTGTTAAAGAATATTACCTGTAAAAATGCACAGTTGCGTCTACGCGTCGTTGGAAAACCAGCCATCCACCGCTCTCAGACCCATCTGTAGGGGAATCTGTGAGGTCACAGTAGACAGTTAGAATATCAATCCCGTCCGGACTGATTTCATACACGCCGCTTGAACGTTCGCCGCGTTCGTAATAGCTTGTGCAGTCTTGTGGCTCTATGTTGTTTAACAAATCAATGTGTAGCAATAAATAATTGTTTATATATTAAGGATATAAAAGCACAACAAGCACATATAAAGAGCTATTAGATTCGAAAATAATCTCCATTGCATAAGCGTTTGAATGTAAACAATATCAAATCTAGCATACGTGGGAAGAACAATGAAAAAAATCCATATTGATAAGCCAATTTAGATCTCCAATTTGGAATATATCGCCCTCATTATTTCCAGTTAGGCATAAGTGACAAGTCCAGTCATGTTCAACCCGCACTGCTGTGTATGCTGCACAGTTGTCCGAGAGAAAACAGTCTCCAAAACAGCTTGCTGAAATAGGATTTCAGGGCCGTTTTAAAAGTGCACTTATTTTATAATATTCATAATGTTTCTGTTTTAGATTGGCAATATTTTAGATAGGCAACATTGATTTGTCCTACATTTCCGTAAAAATCTTAATTGAAACGGAACATGAATTATTGAGGGTAGACTTATTGGAAGTAGAATTTTGCTAAAAGCAATTCAACGGTTAGAACCTAGATATGAGCTGGATCTGTTCCTTATCATTTCCTTTTTTAAGCAAGTCAGCATTGCGTCTAGAATTGTACATTATCACCATATCATTACTAAAGATGTTATTTTATGATGCGGGAGGGATTCGCAGAATGGTCGATAGAGGTCTTTATCAAACTTATAACAAACGTCTTTCAAAACAATTAATGAATACATAGGTATAACTTAAGACGTATCATGACTGCTGGATTCACACACACAAACTCATCCAGCATGCTAATCATATTTATAGTTTATTTTAAGGCATGATTATTGAAAACGGGCTTAAAGAATATCCTGATTCATGCTAAACCAATTTAACACTTATTCCAAAGTAAGGAATTATTTGAAAATACAAGGCATTTGTATTTGAAGTTATTCATATAATGTCACTTTGCCACCTCAGTTAATTGTAATATTTTGGCTGGGAATTAACAATATTGTAAGCATCACAAGTGTTAAAAATGATAAATAAAGATTTTAATTATTGTACAAATTGCTATGCACATTCTAATATACTAGGTGATAAATAAAACACTATACCTGCCGATCCAGACGTGTTTGTCAGTCGACAGAATCCAATGTTTGAGGCCAATACATTTTGTGGTTCTTGTGTTAATTCACGTAAAGATTGAAACTCCTTTGTTCCTCCACAATTTTGACTATTGGTTTGTGATTGCACATGATACATACAAAATGCAAGTAAAACCGCAAATGCTGCAAAGTGAAACATAATCAGTGTCAAATCATAAACGTGTCCTCCTTTTGCTTTATCAAACGCGAATTTTATCCCATAAATCATAGGTCAATCTTGAATGTGAGTCTATAAGTGTAATTCATGTAAAAGGACTGTTGTCTATTAAAGCGAATCAACCTACGTATTTTTTTATTTCCGGTGTATCATGCCATAAGTGGTGGATCTACTCCTTAATTATTAAAGAGCGTCACGAAAATAAACTTCCCATATAATGAAAGTACGCAGACAGCTATTCTGCAAAGCTAAACTAATCGACACACTTGAAATACAATTTAAATTACTAAACTTATTCAAATGAGTTCATCTTCTATTTTGATTTCGAGACAAAAAAAATTCAAGAATAAATGCGCTTTGTATATCTTTGGCCCTGGTGTTTATCTATTACCATTTTGATCTATTGGTGCCCATTAGCTCCCCTATGGGTACCCTATTCAAACATATAAAGTTACAGTTATAACCGTATTCAAGAACATTTGACGTTAAACCCAACTAATTTTATATCCTGAGGTTTTAACTTTAGATATTAATGTTTTGGGTTTACGGAAATGTATATATGTTATTTTATATAACGGAGGATATACGATAATTAACATATTGCAGATTGCACATGGCATTGCAAACTCTCATGTTAATTCACATTCTCATGTCACATTGTTGTGATATTAGCATACTAAATGCTAGCATTTGAAAATTGTTCATAAGTAAAGTTTTGCCACTAAGATACATTTATGAAAGTCTACAAGTGTATTTTTTGACATTATACATATGCCAGCATTGCACTAAAATCAACGTTTAATACGCTATGTCCTCATTTTGATCATGTTGGGTTTCGCTTTCACAATAATAATCATAGAAATGAGCATTAAAGGTTTCATGCGAAACACATTCAAAATAAATGAGCATTTGTTATCGGAACCGATTTGCATGCTTACATATTTTATCTGTTACATCGTCCATATATCTGATAAATACCTATATATAGATCTGATATAATCAGAACCATGAAAAAACTGTTTTATCAGCAACATACTAAACTTCCGACATGTCTTTCACCATATATGATTATAGCATCAATAAATGCATAATATTTGCATTGACTTTTACTCATCAGTGTCTTACATAATTCGTGTTACCCAAACAAAGTTCAACAATATCACGGAAGACAAGCCAAAAACAACATATGAATAATTAAGCTGAATGCGGTTTATACAAGTTTAAGCAGGGATGCTGCTGTCGTTTGTAGTTTGTGACAGTTAACTGTCAATTGCTCATAAAAAACTGTGATGTGTAATATATTGATGTTTGATTGAAGTGTTGGTCATAGTTGGGTCCTCCTTGACTTATGCTTCTAAAGCATACATGCTTCTACAAGCTTTCAAATACTTCTTTTTTTAAAAGCTACCAAGAGAGATGACGCTATAGCGATAAATAAGACAAATGGATCATATTGCATTACTTGTCGACTACTAAATGTTGTCAATGAGATCTAAACATGGTAATATGTTATTATGCATTCAAATACTCAACTAAATATATCCAAAGAAAACAATACCCCCTGGGGTTGCGCAAAACTAGGTGTTGAAAAAGAAAATAGAAGAGCAATAAATAGGCAATAAATATTTGATATATTGTTTACAGCTCATTCGTTTGAAGCCAATATGCCCGGCTTTTAAGTAATGCCTTGTATATTTCGTGAGACTATCTTAATAAATCGATGACTTTTTCCGACGTTGCTGAACCGGCAAGTCTTCAAATCAGAAGTTCGACAGGTTCGACGAATTGCGCAGGAGGTGATTCAAACAGTGATTTGCTATCCTGAGTAATTTGCTTAAGGTCGTAATCTGCAGAGTTACGCTTTATAAACGTGCATTATTTTCCAAAATTTGGTTAATTTTACACTTATTTTAAAACATGTTGCCACATTGGTATTTTAACAATTCTTTTTGCAATAGTATATTCAATATGTTATTGATTCAGCTTTATAGTTTACTACCCCCTTCCAACGAGATTAATGAATAAAAAAAGAGCTAGAAAATTGCCCAATTTTGGCAAAACATGGTTCTTGAAAATTTGATTTTCTTTCATTTTTGAATAAAAATATTTCATTGAATTTCGATATAGAAATTAATAATCTTTATATGGTTTATATGGTTTGATTCAGTGATTATTTGACTTTATTATTGTACTAAAATCAATATGATACATATTAAAAATCTTATTTATATCTTACGGTAACTGCATTGTGTTTTGTTTTCAAAATTCGTAATAGATTATATGGCTTCGGTCATTACACTTGATTTGATTTTTTTGCGCAAAAAATATCAGTATATATAGTCCAAATCATAGTCCAAATAACAGTCTAAATTATAAAGAACAACGTGTATACAGTTAAAATAAAAGTATATTCGAGAATTATTTTATTTCGTTGTGTTCTGTAACTATGTAGTATTATTGAGTCGATTATATAGACTATCCCCTTTGAGGCTCCTCCTAAGTACATCTTTTCTTTTATCTTCGACAAAACGATTCTATAGCAGTCAACGCTATTCATAAAAGTGCATTTATTATTCAAATATCCTTATGTTCATTGGGGTGGTTTGTAAATAAATTGAGATGGGGTATATGACTTAAACCGGTAGAATCAGCTGAATTAGAATTCAATTAAATATTAATTTCAAGGGAAAAGAAATGAGGCGACCATTTTAAAACACGGTGTAAACACAACGAAAAAATAAAAACTTCACTCGATTTTATGCATAAATAGCCGAAAACATGCATGGTTAATCCTATGCAAACAAAACAAGGGGTTGAAGTCTCAGATGCATTGTTGGTAGCTTCAAAAAATAAAGGGAATTAGGGAATAAACAGCCGTGCACGGCTGAACTACAGCAGAGCGGTACGACGAAAGTGCATTAAGTCCAATCGCATTGGTTTGCAAACCTTGGATGTTATCATTGCTTCGTTCTTGTACATACGCCGTTGTGTCCGACAAGCTTGCATATGTAAAACAACTTGCTTTGGCGATAGCCGTTTGACGTTAGACTCTGTGTAATTCCCTTTCTGCTCAAATTGCCTCAAATTGACTTCATTCTTACTGCAGTGTTTTTGCCTCAAGCTTCAGAGGTTTAGTTGACATGCAGAGTTTTTATGCGCCTGCTTCTCGCTGGCTCTCCTCGCGCGAATGACAGAAACCATGCTTCTTACTTTACGGCGTTTGGGTTTTGATACATCACTTTGCTCAGAGTTGGTTGGATTTTGTGAGAGCAGCGCACAATCTTCCCTGACAACAATCGAATCCTTTTCAGTCGTTGCTTGATTCATGTTCAATATGTGTAACTTACAATTGCTACTATACATAGATACTGTAAAATGCGCTTAAGGTATTTT
>LQRL01183407.1:17923-28260 GCA_001703475.1 Hydroides elegans
TGATGCTACGTAGTGTACTTTTTAATGACCAGAATGCCGTAAAAACATGTGCAACTGTTGATTTGCGCCATACCATGCAACCTAAGTATGAATAGTGTTTAAAGTCGGTTTTAAGTTCTAATCAAACCTTAAAAAAACATTTAAAGTCAATTTTCTATCGTTCTTCGAATACCTATTGATGTTGCATATTTTACTATATTAACATTTCACACGAGGATTTCCCGTGGCATAAGGTAATTGCTGATTAAAAGTTTGACTTGGGATGGTTTATGACATAAAACTCTTCACTTGGCAAAACAAAACGGTTAAAGATATATGAAACAAAGCCTCCGATATGTACATTTAAATGCCATGCATATAGTTTTCCCCTTATGTAGTGTTTATAAACAATTTAGCTCTATGCGGTTTTACATTTATGCAGGGGTATATATTTACTTGTTGGCTTATAATTTGCATTTTAGTTATCGAAGAACATTGTCGAAACTTTATGTTTGCTTTGTGAACAGTTTCTGTACGCTGGTACTACATGCGATGAATTCGGACTCCAGAGGGCGCGTGGGCATTCTATGCAATGCCTGGTTTTGGTGGATAAGCTATAACAAAAAGAAAAGGTTTGGTGCATCATAACATTGCAAAATATCTTAAATTGTTGCCACCCCTATCGCGAGAAATATACGACAAGACTGCCTAAGCTGACTTAACGAGTCAAAACGAAATCCTACTTAACACGGTGCAAGGATTGCGAGTGCCTAGTAGAGGGTTGGTCGCGTATGATCAAAGCGAATTAAAGGCATATCCATTATACCGGCTACTGTATGTGGTCATTGGACGATCAAGCGAAAACAAAAAGGAACAGTCATCATTCGCAATGCTTGCTAGGCAAACTTGCTTATATTTGGTATATTAAAATGCATACATCATAAAAAAGTCAACCCCTTTCTTTTAATTGTTTTACATTCATCAGAGCAACTATTTTTTTTTCAATTGTTGCTATAGCACCACGTAAGTCCATGTGTGATAAATATATATACTCGACAATAAAAGAAGTGTCCGGTTGTTCAAATCTCAACAGTCCGGCTGTTCAAAAGTGGTCAAAAGTATTTTGTCGATTTTTATCAATTATGTACCAAATGAAACAGCACATAATGTGAGTTCATTTAAGAAGTTTTTACGACTCTATATTTGCTATCGACGATTCGGCGAACTCTTGAAAATGAACGAACGAAATAGCGAGTAACAAACCCTCAAATATGCATTTTCATGGATGTTTGAACTATCTTGCCAGAAATTTTGCAGGTAGTTGGTACATTTGGACTCTTTAGGTGCATATTCAAAAATTCAAGCCAGCTGCGGCGGTCGCTCGAGTTGACAAAGTTTTTTGCGAATGGTCAGACGCTAGGCACCGGAAGTGCCAGCTTTAGTACAATTGTTCAAAACAACTGGTTGAATATGTCAAATGCTGCCTTCACGGGTATTGTAATGCTGCATTAATGGATTTACAACCGTTTTGGAAATTACGTTTCGCTTATTTTCTCGTTACTTCTATACACGATATTAAACGAAAAGTCACATTCCGTGAACCATTGTTAAATCCGTAGTTTAAGTTTTTCATCAATAAAAACAACAATTTTTCGTGCATGTCTAAGACAACCTGTTGGTCGATGTCCACGCCCTTGCCTCGTAGCAATGGTGCGCGCAAGCGTATGCCTCGATAAACAGATCGACGCGTATTCTACTCAATTTTAGAGAGACTACGCGGCTAAAATGACCGTTAAACAGTTTTTCATAACTCATAACTCTAGATTACAATGTTCTAAAATATTTAAAGCGTATTCACTCAATGATCGATTGTTTGCGCAAAACCGCGCCTATATCTAGCGCATTTTCTATGCATTTCGCGACATCGTATATATTGAAAACGAGGACAGCAATGGCCTTTTGGTTTATATTTTCTATTCCGCAAACCCTTGAAGATAATATTGACAATGACCGTTTTCGTTCGAACGCCCCGTCAATATAACCAAGTTAAGTTGTTCCTTTCAAATTTTGCCGAGTTTAATCGACAATTACGGTTAGGATATGGAGCAAATGGAATTCAATCGCAATTAACAGAGTTTAGAGCATGTGAGAAATCTTGAAATCACACCGCTTTTATTATGTAATGTGATTAAGACGGTGTTCGCAGTTAAGCGCCAAAAACACGTTTTTCCAACATTTTACGATGTGAGCTGCGACGCATGTGGCATAAAAATTAACAATTTCTCACCGTTGTTGAGTTATGAAAACCTTATACTATCTCTAGCACATAGCGCTTTTCCTCTTCTACCGACACTCAACGAATGATGATCGAAATCAATGTTTCTTATCCCTTCGATAAAACGAACGAGATACTGGTCAAACGGATTCTAGATTGTTAGGTTTGCGAGAACACCTATAATTATCATAACTGAAACTAACTAACGTGTTTTAATTGCTTCCACTTTTGATACAATAAAAAAATATTAGCCTAAACTGACCGGACACTTCTTTTGTTGTCGAGTATATATATGGTGTGTAATTGTTACAAAAAATATTATCATTAATGGGATTATGATAGATACCCTATTTGCAATAAACACCAAATGTCATATAAAGTACCTCATATTTCCTCGTGAAATAATCCTCGGAAATAGCAATGTAATCTATGGGTCGACCAAGTACCCTGGGTAACATAATGCTAAGCAAACTGTTTTACCATAGTTTTAACCAGTTAATTTTTGGGCATGATTTTTTCGAAATATATCGATGTGCAATAAAAAGAAATGGATCAGCAAACCACTTGCTCAAATTATTAAATAATTTCATTTAAATGCGTTTTTAATTCAAACTGAATGCTATGATCTAAACACGGATTTGTCGCAAATTGGCGCAAACGGCAGTGTATCTAATAATATTATCTTATCTTATCATTTTGGAATATTATGCGTTCAATTTTTAAACAACCCATGAGTGAAATACAACGAAATGCCTGGTTTCCCATTGATCATGTTAATAGGTCCATCCTGTGTTTTCCTGCACTTGGTCAGTACAATACATCAGCATTTGCGGTACAAGCTTAGAAACATCACATGTTATTTCGTGTTTAGTAAGAAGTTAAGTTCATGACTCTATGCTTAATGGATTGACGAAACGAACTGCAACATTTCATGATAATATCAATCCAAGTTAACTTGTTGATTCTGAGTGTCTTAAGTATTGTTCTTTTTAAATAGAACAGGAAACATTGCAGAATTATGTTTTCAATAATAACAAAGCTGATATACGTTCATTTCTACTACTATATAATTTGAATTGGTAACACGTATCAAGTAAATCTTGTGTAAATCAAGCACATTAATAAAGTATTCTGGTTTTTTATATTTCATATATTTTTCGTATAATATTGTAAACCACAGCTATGAGATCAATTACATTATACACTCACTCAAAAACTAGTAATTCTAGGTATTCAAGAGTCTAATATTTTCGTTTTCAGAATAAAATACATTCATATTAATCAAGTTTCAATGCAATCAATTTGAATGTGTAAAATATGAAGTATTCTGAATTTAATAGTTTATATGAATACATTTTTAAATTAAAATGCTAATGTTTTGAAGCTTCAAAATTGGCTTTGAAGTTTCTGTCAAGGCCATCAATCAAACGAGTGTGAAAGGAGCATTTTCGCAAAAGGAATAGATAAAATGAACCAAAACTCTTGAAGAAGTTTTAAACCAAAGCGACATTTATTACGTGATAAGTTAATCAATCACAAAATAAAAAGGTATATTGGTGTTAAAAAATATAAACCCCGAATGAATAGAAATTCTTCAATATCATGTAGGCCAATCTAATAAGTTTATAAACAAAGCCTTAAAATAATTTACAACAAAATGCCTTAAACTATAAATATATTATAGAAACAAGAAAACATTGTTTATCAATTTAATTGTTAAAATTGGTCCCAAGATGTTTTTTTTTAAAACTTGCATTCTGATATATTTTGAAGTAGGTTGTTTTAATTTCTTTTTTTTATAGCTGCTAAAATACCGGCAGCATTGTGAACTTTACAATCTTATCAATTATACATACAAGACTTGAATTGCTTCACAGATTTATATACTATGATTAAATGCCATTTGTAATACAAATACATAAGCTAAACTATTTAAAACATTAAATAGAAATAAAATTACGAGATTGAAACTAAAAATTAGAAATACCATTGGAGCTTCAATCTCGAAATACAGTCACTGACTTTAATTTGGATTGTTAAGATGAAGGAGCCATGGTTCTGATATACCTGGAAAATTATAAATGAATTTGATTGTAGAAGATGATATTGGGTCTTCACTTTAATTTGATATAACTTTCACTGTTATGGCTGAGTGGTTGCGACACAGTACCTTTTTTTCTAGACGAGGGTAAAACAAATCCAAGTATATCAGATCCATGGCTCTCTCAAATTGATATTCCAAATAAAATTCAGTGACTGAATACTAATGCTAAACTGTTCTTTAAATGCCCTAATAATGCATGCATGATATGCTAATTCAAGGATGGCGTTGGTTAATTCCGAAGGTTTTTACTTGATATTAAGACACATATATAGCACAACTTATATCACAACAAAAATAACAAATACAATAAAAATTCCTAATAAGACGGATTGCCGCACAACAAATGAGGGTGTGCATAAAACATTATCATTAAACAAGTTAAACGGCTAATAACTGTTACATTTGGTTAGATTAGATACAAATGTACTTTTTCATATATGTTGATTATATTTATGAAAACATGTAATGATTAGTTTGTACAATACTATTTTTTTGGCATTTTCATTTGATTTCAAATCCCAAATTGATAGTTATTTTTTCTGTAAATTCCATGCTTCTTCTTAAAATAAACTATTGCCATTTCACGTAATCAAAAGGTTTTTTTAGGCCAGTTATGACAGTTTATTACCGATTATCAAACAGCAAACCTTGTTTCGAGGGCACTCAACAATTTAATTTATTCAATATGCATCAAAATGTTAATTATGAAGTTAAAGTAACGCACAATAGCTATTGCAAGCAGATATACAATCTCCTACCAGAATATCAAGAAATCAAATGTGTATGAGGTTTTTCTTTCACAGATTAATTTAAAGAGCCTAAATTTAGATAAAAGGTGCATTTGTTTTTTATGTCCTTACCAACATAATCATGCAGCAAAATAATTCTTTCGAAAAAAATCTTTGTTCTGTTTTGAAAAAGTTCAAGCAAGAAAGAGCTGCTACAAAAATAAATATTAATCCGAATAAATCGTTGAGTGCCCCTCTTATTTCTTGGAACAACAAAATAGTTTCTTCATTATTCTCATTACATCTTGACGAAACGACAAATCCAAGTAGAAATATATAAATGCATTTCCGAAATGATTAACAAAACAGAAATATGAAACATAAAATGAGTCAAACAATGAAAATAAAATAAACATGGATGGTGTGTATGAAATGAGAAACAGAAGGGTGATGAATATAAACATCTTGAGGATTTTAAGTTCGACTTTACTCACTTTAATAACTGACTTAACTTTACTTTTTAATTTAGATTTACATGTTTCGTCAACAGAGGCACCCTTGTTTTCGATTTCATTTTTACCTTCCTTATCTTGATTGGCTTTTGAATCAATATCTGGAATGTGTCCATTCGCTGAAAACTGCTGCTTATTTGCCTTAACTTTGTCAGATTCTGCGGTTTCGGTAACCGCTTTGATAGATTCGCCTCGGTTCGATGGCTCACTTGGATTTATATTTGAAGTTGGAGGAGAGAGCCAACTTGAATTCGTGTTTTTCGTTGTATCGCTGTAATTGATATTATATGTTAAGAAATATTCTTAATTTAGATATAACATTTTATTTATTTAAAAATAGAAACATTTTGTTTTTGAGCTTATCGACATAGATTGTTTTTTAAAAATTTCAAACTAATATTTGAACAATTACACTTAATAAATGTGTTATTTGTATAATATTATACTGTGGCAAATGGCATTATAATGATGACAAATCGCATTCAACCATTTCCATAGAGCGCTAAGATTACTTGAGCATAAGTATAATGCATTTTCAAAGCCTTTAACTTATGGCTCGTATCATGCTGACTGTGCGTTTACTTATCATCTATGTCTTGTAAAGCATTGCATTTACTCTTCCAACGCTAATTGGATAAGTAACTCATTATTGAGAGTTCTTTTATGATATAGAATAAGAAGTTCTTTGTTCGTAGCAATGCAAAGGTTATCACTCTTTTAGTTCGTTTTCAATGGGTATGATGTATTATGTTAAAGTCAATTTATTTGATGACCTTATAGATGTTAACATAACAGATCCATAATTAACTAAACTACAAATGTGTTTAAAATCCTAGGTAGTATTGAACAGTGTTATTTATCAACGTTGCTTGGAGAGCTTTAATATCCGAGAGATTGAAAGAATAATCTTATCCTAATGTACATGTTTAGTTTTCATTTTTCAATTTATATTCATCAAATTTCCTATAAATAAATCCTGTTTTTTATAGCAATTAATTGAGGCTAAGATAATTGAAGGGCGTAGCACACAAACCTGTTTAGTTTTAAAAAATTATGTTTTTTTCTAAAAATTGTACCAAATTGATCCCCATACCTTAGTAACTCATAATATATAAGCAAAACAACCAAAAAAGGTGGTTAAAACTCATTTTTCCTAGTGCACACATCTTTTTAATCAGCCATTTGTCAATAGAAGAATATATAAACATATCTTTCTAAATAAACGAGTTTGTTCACACATTACCCATCGAATATTTGTTTCGTAAAACCTGTCTTTCACAAAAGACAGATTTGTTATCAATACTGACGAAGGCGTTTATAACAAGCTTGTTTAGAAAAACAGATTTTTTAAAAACGTCGCTCACATAGACTCTATGTCATAACATGTTTAATGCAATAAACATGTGTAAATGAAAACGTGACAAACATTTTTTGTTAAAAGAACATATTGGTATTCACGCTTACGGTTTTCATCAAACATGTCTTTTGATTAGACATGTTCATTCATTTGTCTTTGAAAATGTTTAAAGATGTTCATTGCATTTAGCGGGCATTAAAAATGGAAATTATCAATTAATTCAAAGATTTTATGCATAATTTGCATTATTAGCACACATAGTTGTTTTAAATCGTATTCATAATATATAGTTGAAATATGATGCAATTTGATAAACAAATAATCCAGTCAACGCCAAATTTGGTTTTGAAACTTCAAAGCTAATTTTCTCAAAACTCAAAATTTGCACTAAACAGGTTTGTGCACTAAGTCCTTTAATTCTAGTTATTTTATGATTTTTTATAATTTCAATGCAAACATATAGCATACAGAGTCGTCTAGACGATTTATTCATATATTTGCAGTTAGTGGCCAATATATACGGCAGAGTAAATTTGAGAACAATATAAAGAAATAAAGTGTCATATTTTATTTTAGTTTATATTCAACCACAAATTGTCAACTGAATCAGCTTGTGATTCGTAAAACAATAGAGTGAGTGGTGGAAGTTATTTTTAATCCAGGTAAAGAGATTAAAGGGAAAGAACATTTCAATTTCGAATGAATAATAAAATAAGCCGGTTATCAAATAGACCCTCGTGTGGTCTGGAAATACAAGAACGTCTCGACTACGGCTCGACGCTCTTGTATTTCCCATACCACACTCTGGCTATTTGATAACCTATACTTCTAAAATTACTATATAAACATTTCTTATACATTATATAGCAAGGTTGTTGTGCCAATCTCAGACACTATAAATTGGTTATACCATAACACAATAATGAAAGCCAACCATAATATCATGCAGTATCGTATCACAATTGCCATAAATATTTAATAAATTGATATAAATTTCATGTTTATATACTTACGTATTAGCATTCTCTGAAGATGCAGTTGTACTATCAGTGTTTGTCTGATTAGAAATAGCTTTATATCCTGGTCCCTCTTTGCCTCTATGTTGATCTCCATTAGCAACGACCACAGCGTTGCCATGTGACGCAGCATCAACTTTTCGTTTCGACTGCCGCACCCTATATATTATAGCCGAGTATGCCCCGATAATCAGAGACAGCGAACATACCATGAATACTAACACGATCGAAAACATGATAACTTGGTGCCCAACAAAGGACGTTCCAAAAACCGGTAGAATCGCCAGCACACAGTTGGTTGTCAGGGTAACCACCACAATTGTGGCGATACGCTTCGGTGATTGGTTGTAATTGGCGGGAAAATAAACGGCAAAGAATCGATCCAGTGACATCGCGACAAGTAGACTCATGTAGCATATCTTCCCGAATAAACACGTGCAAAGGTATATAACCAACGCAATATGGTCACCCTCCGTGTTGCCATGGTCGCGTTCGAGTTTGATCATATATTGCTGCAATGGCCATTGTGGACACACCATGGTAACAGCAAATGTATCTACAATGGCCAGAGCGATATAAAACATATCGCCCGACGTGCGCTTGGTTTTGCGCCGATAATGGTGTATCACAAATGCGTTTCCGATGACTCCCAGAATTACGCTTACTGTGACGCAAAAGACGTGAACGAAAACGGGAACGGGGGCCAGCCATTGTTCCAGTGTAATGTAAAGTCTGAACTTCATGATGTTTTATTTTTAAACGCGAAGCTTCTTATATATGTACTGATTCAGTATTTATTAATATCAAAATTCCAATTTCTTTGATTATGTTTACACCAATTTATATTAGTTAGGTTTTCCAGGTTGATAATCAAAGCCAATTATCTTGCAGTACTATATATATTTTTTAAATATATATATCAAACTTTACAAAATACTGTTTTTCTGTGTTTTACTGAAATATGTTTGCACTACTTCTGTTCATATTTGAAATGTATCTTGCGTTACAAGATACTCATGATTACTCTTATGTGTTATTATACGGGAGTCATCAACCGATCTCAAGAGAGGCAAACAAAGGAAAGATTATCAAGTTTCAAGAATAAGGCAGTGGTTACATAAAAAGCTCAAAAGACGAACTTGCGTATGTAAAGGTTAAATTGACGTGGTGACTTGCATGAATTAAAAACAAATAAGGCAGTCATTGGGGTTTATTCAAATCATCATATTTTGTTCATTGTTTAAATTTTAAATGGAAATATTACCATTATCCAGTTAATATCTATGATGTAAGTTTCAGCGTATGTTGACAATGCCTGAAAAAAAATAGCGAATATCAGCATACGCGGTTTCCACAGATTTACTATAACATATACATCTATGATATCTAAATATTTTTAGCTTTTTTTTGGCTTAATTAGGGTATGTTGCGGTCTTACGCAAAAATAATGCAAAAAAAAAATAATGCGAGAAAAAAAAACTTATTTGCGTGACCAGAAGAGATAAATTGCTATGTTTTTATACAAAAGTGGCTTTCGAGCTTTCGGTTTTCGAATTTTTATTTTCGGGCTTTTTGTTTGCGTGAACGCGCCTTAAGGGTCTGTTAATGGAACCACTTTTGCACAAAACCTGTCATGAAAAGAAACCACCTTGGAAAGTGTATGCATTAGCGATTAATGGCTGTGGTTGCTCTGTGATAACATAAAATAACATTTTAAGTGATTTGTGAAAAGTGTTGATGAATTATGAAAATGTGATTTCTAAGTTGATTTACCTGTTTATATTCAAATTCGTTTTGTGTATATAATTGTCGCACGGTTCTTAAACGTATATATTATTAGCAGGAATGTTTTTTTTTGCTTTATTTTACTTCAATTAATTTGAATTCCGCTGACGCAAATCACGGATGAACACTTTTCGCAATGGACTTAATACCGCTGGGCTTACTATATTCTATCCCAATTTCAATTCCGCAGTCGCAGACGCAAAGTCCCACTGAACGCACCATTATGTCCTTGAGTGTCTTTTATATGCTTATATTTCTAGCACAACCACTGTTCTTCTGGGTCTTCTTGTTGCTGTCAGGGTCATTTGGTTCTAAATATAGACATATGAGGCCTATACCGAGCTATCATATGAAACATTTTACACTAATTACTTTAATGTCATTAAGTTACATTAATGTCATTTAGGTTGCCTATGTTTAATAAGAAACTATGTTATAACACACTTTGAATATACCAATCACGTTGTTTTAGCAGGTGTTTATGATATTTGAGGCCCGATGTTTTCATTTGAAGCCCGCATTTTATCATTTGAAGCCCGCTACATATCATTTGAGGCCCGAGCTTGCGAGGGTCTCAAATG
>LQRL01183412.1:0-13838 GCA_001703475.1 Hydroides elegans
TTGCCACGTCTATGTGACGTTGAATTAAAAGTTTTTTTATTCATTTAGCATGCGACTTAAAATATATAATAAAAATACGAGCAGTGATTTGACATCTAAGTTTCAGATGAAGGGCGCTTATTCTGTTATCAATTTTCTTTAAGATCACCTTTATCTCGTTTATCTTTAGGATGGTCTTTATCTCTTTTTGACGTTATGTTCGCTTTTTGACGGCAGGACGAAAAACATTTTGAGGAAGTTGCATGCCAGCTCCTATTCTTATCATTGAATAACTCTTCGTCTATTGTTATCAATTTTCAAGTGAATCGCGTTCAATATTTAGAATTAAGCACGGTACATTGTTATAAGAGGACAGGATCAACTGATAAGAGCATAAAATCAAAAATTTACTCACTTTCATTTACTTACTTTCATTTAGTTTCAGCTTTTATTATAGTCAATTCTTAAATTATGTATCCTAATCCCACTATCCTCAGCATATATGGTCCGAACTTTTATCCATACTTGATTTCTAATTGCATCTTTACTCTATATCAAATACCAATTTGCTTTATGTTGCGATATTCAAGACACTGTCTTTGAAACCAGCATTGCTTATCCCGTTATTTAGGAGCAAATGAGTAGCACAAAGAACGACTCAGCAAAATAACACACTTGTGGGTCGGAAACAGAGAGTGAGTGAAATCGATGCTTCAGAAGACTATTCATTAAGAGTTGCGTCCCGTAGAAAAAATAGAAAGAAAAAGGGGTATGAAAAGGGTCTATAAATTATTAGAACTCTGTTTATTTCAGCAGAAACGATACGTTTCAGCTACCCATAAAACGTAAAATATTATTTGTAGGGAGTGGAAATAACCAAATGTCACACAACGCATTTTTTTGGACGTCATTTATAGGTTTCGACGTCTAAAGCTATTGAGTGTTTTTATTTTGTTTAGAAACATCAAACTAAAACTATGAAAACTAAATAAATAATTATATAAGTAAATTCAAATCGTCGACCCGCGAACCAAATAAAAAGTGTCTGGCCGGTATAAACATGACTAGATATGATCTTCTCTTTCTGGATAGGCAGTGACTGCAATGGTGTTGAAACTAAGTCATGGTATCTAGAAAATAAGCATTTTTAGTTTAAATGGCTATTTCCTTTTTATTTAACTGAAACGTGTATTTAAATATATGCACCTTACGATGGGTTTTGAATTGCTTTCCATCTCCAAACGTTCGTATTCAAGAACACATGCACAATCTTTATAGCATTAAATAGCAAACGGAACATCGTGTTTGGGCAAAAATTCTAAAGTATATGATTATACGTAATGCAGATTTCATTTAACAATCAGACGTTTGACATGTATAATCCTTTCTAGTATTTTATCCACGACATCCAACTCAAAAACTCAACTAAAAAAAAATCTTGCAGACGAAAGATGAATTGATCCATCTCAGTTAGTGTACACTCAAGTCGTTCCACTTAACACCCTAGTTGGTAATGGTCTACAGTAATTATTTTAGCGACGGTTTGTCGATAACAACTTGTATCTTCGAGTCCTTCTTGCTGGCAGCCAAGAAATTAAGTGTTGCACATAAAGAACATAACGTTTTAAAATACACACAGACCCGTATCACAATCAAAATGAGCAATTTTGAACCAAAATATATAATTTGGTCTTTGATACCCCAGTTAAGAGCGCATATAAATCAGCATATTATAAAGAGTGATGTTACGTCCAAGTGTGATGTCCAAGTGTGTTTCCTTAGAATATACATTTTTGAAGCATTTGCGCAAAATATCAAAGAATAAATCTTATTCAAAATATTATCTTTAATCATGCTAACCGGAAGTTCGTTTTATGCAATAGTAATAAGTTGTACACCACCGAAATCGAAAAAAAAACGTTTTTTTTCTTCGTCATGCTTTTTTCCTCATCATGCGTTATCAGAATTCATTCAAAAAAAAATATTAACTAAAGCTATGTGTAACATTTATTTCTGACTTCTTGTATATACAAGTATTGCTATTTCCAAGTTCGTAGAATGCTTTCCTCCCATAATAAAAACTGGCTAGATGAGCACACTTTGGTAAAAAATTTGCGTTAAAACTACATTTATGTTTTAAACAATTATATAATACAATTGGTTATTTGCTTGAATAAGTATGAAAATAAACTATATAGCTTTAGATGTGCAATGATCAGCACATTGTCAACTGCAAATTGATTGACTTGCGCATATTCAAGTCAACATTCCCAAAACTTGTCAACAATATCTTTGAATTTAAGAAATGCCGCAGCCATGTCCACACTAAATTGTTGTTTATATAATGTTATTTTAAAAAGGAAACTAAAGGTTTATATTCGTACACTAGGTATATTCAAAACAATATTTTATGTACATAATATTGCTATTGCTATATTACAACAGTTTCGTTCAATATATGTATCATCGATTCTGTTATAGTAATACCACTGTGATGAATGTTTAATCTTATAGCTTTAAATTTTTATATTTAAATCAAGTTTAAAATCTGTGCTATTTCTGCCAGTGATAGATGTGCACAATATATTGAAACACTTCATACAGTAAATAGTTTATAAGACTAGCGATTCAATATTTCGATAAGCTAATATATCTATTTCCAAAACGAAACGATTTATCATTTAAATTATCATGCTCCTTCATCTCCTTGTTGTCGACTTTACCTCCCTCGATTCACCATAATGCCCTCAGCATCTAGAGAAGTGAAACGACAGCTTGTATACACTTGCATCTTTCTGGCCGAACATGTATTCCAAGTTGTAGCCTCGAATTTCTTGGTAAGAGCCGATATATTGCGAGAAGTGCTGTGTTGTCCTCGTGTTGGTGTGATACGTCATTCCGCGGCTGTAGCCAATAGTCCAAATGTCGATTCCGAGGATGGTCTCATTGTCTTCGAGTCTGAAACCAAATTGAAGACATCAATTGCGTTATATAACTATCACATGAATCACACAGAATGAGTCAAAATGCAAGCTTGCTTCTTATACTAAACGTACTACATATCTAGATAATTACATTTTTTTATTTTACATTGGTCTCATCATTCCTATATAGTAGATCAACTGATACATTTTTATGAGTTAGTTCAATTGATTAAATGCTATGGTTGGACTATGTAACCTTTATCTCGAATACATTATATATTTTTATTTTTTATTTTTATTATTCATTTAGGCTTATTATGCATATCAAAAATATATCACATTCACTTCAAACATAAACAAATGCAAACCAATAATGTTTTAACTACTCATAAAAAGTAAAAAATGTAAACTGTTAAGCTATTTGTGCGAAATTCAACAAAACAATACATATACTATTTGATGTTTACTGAAGTTTCAACTTCATTCTTAATGAAAATAAAAATACAAATGAAAGCTATTTTGGCTCATATAAAACCATATATTGGTGAAATGTTAACCTATTTGAAGCATTGTAACTTGTGAAAGCAATACCTTAACTCATTGATGTTTACTGGAGTTTCAGCTTCATCGCAGCCCCTGTAACCTTGTGGCACGTGATCATAATAGGGCTGGTATCCACTTCCGGGACCTGGAATTATGGGATTGTTTTATTCAATATATCGAGAGTCATTTATGTATTAATTACTCGGTAAACATAAAGTTGCTGTGAAATAATGTAACCGAAGGGATTGTTGTTTAATAATTTAATGATTTAAATATTAGTTGTGCATCGAAACTATGTATATTTGTTGACTAAATTCTTATATATATATTCTATAGAAGATGCCTGAGATAAAGCATAAACATTGACAACAATTAATTCAAACATTAAATATATAAGATATTTTTGTGTGGTTTTTACATATTTTATTCGGTTCATTTGGATTTAATAATAACTAATGTCTGTCTTAAGAACTATGTGTAGTAACATTTTTTCTATATGTTTCTCCGAATATTTATATTGTATAAAACGTTTAGTAGATTTGGAATTTTCATGAATAGAATTAAAACATTAATGATTCTTAACCCTTTTTATTAAAATTATGAAATAAACTTATATTTTGAAATGTAGAATTAAATAATGTTATAAGATCATAACTATATATTTAGTTATTTTATTTTCATTACATAGAAGGCATTCCTCGATACAGTTTTTCACGACATGTTTAATACCCCTGAAATTATTTTTTATGTGTAAATATCAAACAAACAATAAGTATTAATGATAATTTTGAAATTGAAAAATGTTTAATATTATTTTATTTTACTTACCAGAATAGACACATGTATCGATGCCAGTGAGTCTCTTCCCCTCCGCTACAGTCGCATCTGTGTACTCAGTACCCACGTCACGGTACTCATCAACGTGGATATCACAATCAGTATTCGGGTACTTAAATACTGGTGGCGATCGAGTATACACTCGGGTACTTCCATCCAGAGTAATACGGGTATTGGTTGAGTACCACAGTGAACCGATCGGAAAGGTACAGGTATAGCATATATTGTTTACCAAACTGATATACGCGCATAGATCATCGCCGCTACATAGTCCAATGCATTCAACAAGAGACCAATTAGGGCAACGGTTGGATTGTGTGTTGGTGCTCAAGGTACAGCGCGGATGAATCGCATTGTCGTAAAACGCGTCCATTTCCGACACCGTTGAGATTTCATAGTGGTCCTGTTGTACTATGATGTCTGCGGAAATATGTCCGAACAATAGGACAACAAAAATTGCATTTACAGTTTTCATTGTGGAATTTGATTTAACAGAATAAAATCATTTTCGAATCCAGTTTATTTACAAATAATTTAAGGTAGATTAGACATATATCCACAAAAAACGAACAGTTCATATATGTATCAATTCATAATTTACATGTAAAAAATAGAATAAATGCTATCATAATTGTTTATGAACTCTCCTGTCCCGATTTTAAACTAAGACATCTGCAGGGTTTCCCAGGTTGAAAATGAAAATTTGAGCAGCATTTCTTAACTCTTTATATTAGTTGTTAATGGATAAAGGTTAAAAGCTATAACTACAAATCGATTGACATTGAAAATATTATTGAGATATAAAAGGTGGCACACTGAACAACATTTTGCAAAAAATTATAAAATTTCAATAGTTTTGAATGTATAGTAACTAGGAAACACCATTTACAAGTAAAAAGGTAATGAATTTATTATTCAAATTTCAATTGTTGTCTTTAAAATAAAAAGGTTCCGCGAAAACGTAATCTAATTTAGGTTTAGTAGCATTGTCAATATATGGAGCGTGCATAATAATATAATGATAATGCTGTGATGTCTAAGAAATCAACAATTGTTATTGTTTCTTAATTACAATTTTAACTATTTATATTTTACAATAATTTCAATAATCATATATGATATTTGGATAATTTTTTTATCAGTAGACTTCCATCTTCACTCCATAAATCCGACAAATCAAAACGCGTGCTTCAATAAAACGCGTGCATTATTAAAATATATTCAACAGAATTACTTTCTCCATCAAAGAAAGGTCTCATCTTAAAAAATGAATGATAAGATTGGGTTGATGATATATATCTAGTAAAGACTAGAGAGTTTGACCAAATTGAAAGCTTTCACTCAGTTGCTTAAGTACACTTTTTATTGTTCGCCCCATCTCACTAAAATGGAACCTTGGTAATTATTTTAAAGAACAGCCCATGAGGTTCTCTTATGGTTTGCAAACACATATTACCAAGGCGTATCTTGTGGCAATTTGGAGATAGAATAACACTTATGCTCAATTAGCTCTATGAGAAGATAACTAACAAACGCGGATTCATGGAGAAACCTTTATAATATAAAGTTATTGATAGAGGAAAAAGCATTGGCGGCGATTGATGTACGATTTGCTTCGTGCATTTATATAACTTAAGGAATCATAAATGATTATCTGTACCTTTACTTTGTAACTTTGAACTTTGTAACCCCGAGTACATGTTTATCTATGATAAAGGAAATGAAAAAGTATAAATATACAAATAAAAACCAATAGAAATATTTTTTGATAAGTTTGATAAATTGTTGTTAACGTCACGAGAGGTGTCAACCAAACGCTCCATCCTCGATACAAGAAATCAAAAAGTATAAATATATGAATAAAAAAACAATATTGTTCTGAGTTTATCCGAATAGCTGGTCAATGGTCCCGTATATAGATCCACTCAAGATTCTTATTTCATTCATTAATGGATCTGACTAAGTGACTCCGGACACGCGTCATTAGTTTAGACACCGCCTCTGGCATTACACACGTGTCACTTTGAAATCGAGCGCATAATGCGAACGCTCATTTTGAAAGAGTAAAAATAGGTTGGTGTAGTTTTATCATGTTGTTTGGATGGGGTAGACGTACGGGTCATTGTGATCTACAGAAAATCAGAATAGCCCAGTACTTTCAATTGGAACAAATGTTTTGATATTTTAGAATTGCGACATAATCATATAAGAAGGGCTCCGTACTAAAAGAAACGAAGTGGATTTAATACAGGAAGCGCAAAGCTACGTAGCTCCTTGCTATTAAAATAAAACAACTAATTCATGACATGGGATCTTACGTTATTTTATTTATTTTTAAAACCCAGTTAATAAAGTATTCTACAATCCAGGCGCAAGCCATTTGAAAGTAAACATGATAAAATGGTGAAATACCAGAATGATTAATTGATTAAATGAAATATCCCATCTAAACGTTAAACCAGCCCCCCTCCTTCCCTCCTTTTCATTGTCGTACCATATTCTCAATAAAAATGTCGTTAACACGTATCTCGGGCAAATTTACTTCATTTGTCGTCCGTTTCCTATCCTTAGCAACCCACCTGGCTCCCTAAACAACCATCTTGAAAATCAAATATCTTTTCAACTAAATATTTACCAACTTTAAGAGCGAAAATGGAGATACACACCCCTTATCTACGATAATTTTGCCTATTCAATACTCATCCCCTATTTCTTTATAAGAATATTGATACAAAAGTGTCGTTTCATTATTCTCTTCGTTCCTGTTGTATCCAAAAACGTGAGCATGTATCCAGGGTCCTTGTTCACCTCATTTATCGCCCGTTTCATGTCCTTAGCAACCCACGTAGCTTCATGAGACGCCATCTTGGAAACCATGTTGACATTGGGGAGAAGGAATCCAGAGCACGAACGACTGGTGACGCAGACGTGTAAGTACTCCAGTACTTTCAAACAACATTCGCCTAAAATGACAAACAAAATGTTATAGGCTTGACTGTAACATAGTAACATATCAATACATATGCCATTTAAACTAACAACCAAGGAATATCATATATTTTGTATTATTAGATGAAGCTGAATTTATTAGATGGATTAGATATGTTCTGTTTTATTTTTCTTTAATCGAGCATCTCCCTTATTTTCACATCGAAAAGAGACATTTATATCACGCGTATATATTGTTTCAACATATTAACTCATCTACAGTAAATATTATGATAACTTTATTATTATCACTCACCTTCACTGCGCATTGACAGCATATTATGCTTAACCACATTCAAAATGGCCGCGTCTATAAGCGAATCCTTCGCGCATCCATCCCCAACCTGGCGTGCCACGCATGATCTGCACGCACTTGCGCACTAGTTCTAGGTCAATCTTATAAACACATGCTCTGCGTATGCTTTCACTGCGTTACCTTTGACCATGTATTCAATCGGAGACAAGGACAACTACCAGAATTCGATCTGTAGGGCCGGCCTGTAGGTACCACAGGGACTGACCGCTTTCGAGCTTATCTTGGATTTCCTTTGAGCAATGCAGGCCTTTGTCGCAATAAGGCTTTTGTTTGGGAGGGCGTGTTTGAGTTTGACGTTTGGTAGAAGGCCATAGCCATGATAGCGGGAGGGATGGTGATAAGGGGAACTTAGATAAACGTTTTTTCTATCTTTAGTCGTTTTATAATAGGTGTCCAAAACAAGATAACCGATACGATTTGTGATAATATACAGTAAAGACATATTTGAAGCAATCACTTCTTAGTTTTAGAGGGCATTTTTCAAAAGTCGTGTTTCGGTGTCGGACGGAATTCGATGCGTTCGACCCCTATAAAAATAGCTGCCATATCAAAGAGTTGAATTTCTATAATTCCTTCATAGTATTGAGGCATCCCTATAATATTTTACCAAAATTAACTTATTTCACCGCCGCATTTTTTGTGAGTTTTTTTTACTAACATGAAGTCCGGTGTCGGACGGAATCGATAGAAACGACTGTTGCTACCTGTGCTCGCTTAACTGTTTATCCCATCGAATCCTGTTCAATTAGTTATTATAAGTAATTATCGACCAGTGTTTAATGCATGGATGATAAGGCTATCTATAAACAGTTAAAACAGTGATCAATTCCTTCACATACCTTATAAATAACGGTTGGTATATTGGTGTCGGACGGAAGATTGATGGGTTTCGGATGGAACAAAAAATTCAATTGTCCCGAATTGCAAATTTATACTATTATATAATACCCCCAAAGTATCTCCATCACAAATCGTATAAATTGTCTTTCTCCAATATCACATAAAAAATATCAAATATATTCAGTTCCGTCCGACACTTTTACAAGAGTTAAAGTTTCAGTTTTATTTATTACACTTTTCTTTCAGCTATAAAATGAAAACTATAATACTTACAGATTTCTAGTTTTAACATATGTTTGACGTGTGATTGAAGTCTATAATATATAAAACTTCAGCGTTTTGGCCACCTGTGAATTACATTCTGGTGGGGTTGCTCCAGATAGTTTTGAGAGCATGCTTAAAACCAGCTAGGGTCGGTAAGGATTTCTTTCATAGCTCCATTGTCAGGATGCAACAAAACATAAAATCCATAGGGAAGGCATCAGGTAATTTGGGCCTCCACTCTTACGGTGAAACATATTTTATATCGTCGTCGACTCACTGCAGCGTCCATATTGTCGTATGTGAAGATGCGCTGCCTTGGTAGAACACCGTGTTGTTTTTAAATTATCCTGGAATCTAACGCGGTACATATTTTCTCACAAAAAGCCCAAGACCTTTTTGAATATAGATATCCAAAGTCACCTACACCTTCTTATCGATAATCACAAGGCTAGTTTTCCCGTGAGCACTCACTCCGGCCCCAACCACGAATCAAGGAGCACATTCTTCGCGTTTGGCTGACTTCCTATTATACTCTTGTGGTTGACCCTGTCAAACGTAATAAACTCGATTTTTCATAATTCCCACATAGATAAAACAGTGCAAAGTCAGCTATAACCTATTTTCTCAATTTCCTTGCGTTGAGTATAAGGTACAGCCTCTAGGATCTTTCCTGTCGTTTTTCAACCGTTGCTTGAGTATGCTGATGAACTTTAGGCTTTTTCTTTACTCGATATTTGATTATGTGTTTTATAACATGATTGATACTTCCTCGATTCAATTCTAATAGATTTGCAATATCGCGTTTAGTGGCTGGGTCTGCTTTGAAGATCATAGTCCGGATCGTTTTTACCACATCGGCAGTAGCCTAGGGATACCTCCTACAAACAACGTGCTTTTTCTTGTTTGAATTGCATTTATATTTGTTTCCTGTTTCTGTTTTTTTACATAATGAGTAGTCATTCGACTGACATCAAATTCATCTCGATTGAGATGTCTCTGGATCTGTGAAACACCCGATCAAGATTTCAAAAGACAAATAAATAGTACCTTCAGGCTTTTCAGCATTTTTGTGTCTTGGTATTGTTAAACATTGAAACGAACTAGCTATAATAAAAATATAAGGGCCCACACACAATATTGTAATAGGGATTTTATGGGTTTCACATAGTGTCTTGACAGTAAAATCAAAGTATAACAAATTAAACTGAACACCTCTTGTATAGGCTTAAATACAAGGCTGGACCATGATGACTCATACAATCGTTATTTATGGCCTTAAATACCTAAAACTATATTTGTACAAGTAATAAATGTTATTTTATGTCTTTTGACATGTTTTTTCCTACAATTTGCCTTTTATAACAAATTATGATAATAGATGCCCGATAATAGGTTAATAGCGGTTATACTTCATGTCGTCAGACATATAAATCAGTTTTTAAGATTGGAACTATAGTAGAAAAATGTTCTTTTTGCTGTTAAAACGGTTTTGTCGCGAAATCTTATAGAAATGTTCGTCCGACACCATCATGAGCATTGGATTTTTTATCAATCCTTTTTCAAGTTCTCTTTGATAACTTTATATGAACCAATGAAGTAGAATATATGCTAATTTCTTAATATCATGCTTGCAGAATGCCGAAAAGTGGGTAAAATATGATTTTCAACCATCCGATATGGTATTATATTTCTATTGTATGAACATCTAATAAATGTATGATATTTTATTAATAATTGATATCATTTCATTTGGAAATATCATAAGGTAAAAGAAATTAACTGTTTGACATTGCTTCTTTGGGCCTTTGGCCGTATTATAATCTTTTGAATGTACATTAAATCATAAAATTTTAAAGATTTGTCGGACGGAAAAACATGTCGGAGTCTATATTAAGAATTTTTACGCGATTAGGCTCAATTTGTAATAGATAATTAAAGCTATTTCAATTTTTCGATAGTCTACAAACCTAAAATGTTTTGATTCCCCATATTTTCATAAATAAATAACTTAATGTTAAAGTACCCACCATTTTATAGAATTATGACTTTTAAAAATGCGATAATTTAGTAATTTTAGCAAAAAATATTTAGCAGATAGATAGTCCACATTGTAGGCTTGAATAAAATATTCAAACCGTTTATTCAGTTCATTGTCATAGAAGTCAAGAACGAAAACTGATTTTCCGTCCGACACCATAATTTGTGATGAAAAGTCAGATATAAAAGTTTTTAAAAATCGAAGTTTTTACTCAATCTTTTTGATTTTTTTCGAATTTAAAACTTTGTTTGAATTTAGAAATCAATCTTTAAGTTCTATAGCTAAGATGAAAATTTGATTCCAATGATGACTACTGTTGAAAAATGTCCAAGAATATTTTATTGTATACAGGTGCGTTCTTCTGCCAGCAGAGTTTTCTAACGTTCATTTCTTACAACCGCTACGCAATTGGCATTAACGATTAAAAAACCGAGTCCGCTAGATAACTATACTTAAAACAAATTTCGCTGCAAACATCAACATTTCCAACAGCTGATAAGCGCACTTTAACTGTAAAAATGCCAAAACCTTACTTCTGGCTCGTTTCGCTCGCCAAAACCGTAACGGGGCCATGGGCGCCGCCTTTTTCTGTCCCGCCTTCCTGCTTGCTCCGGTTTGTAAAGTCACCACGACCGCCCTTTAAACATTATGAAGACAGGTTGGCTCTGTTAATTGCCTTTTTTTATGGTTTATGATTTTTATATTCTAAGAAAAATGGGCATGTTTTGAGAAATTCCACGATTCAGCTTTCGAAACTGTATTTTAACGCTTAATATTGCTTAATATAACCGAAATCAAAATTTGATTTCGATTAAATTCCATTGTTGATATATATATATATATAACAAAAGGTACTGCATATACATGTAAAAAAGTTGTATGCAAAAGGTCTTGCTGAGCGTCAAATTCGTCCAACATTCAAGTAGTAAAACATGTTTTTGCGTCAATTGACCAATACACTCAACGTTTAGAAATATACCAACATTTCTATGATTTATTGACGGTTTGGTTGGCTATCATAAATTATCTCGATACTGTATACACTTCCTTTTTGTTCATTTTGCTGAAATTCCTATATATGTTATTTTTCTTGCCTTAAGAATGATATGTACCATTTATAAAATCAATGTTTACAAAAACAAGCGACTTCAAGTCATAAATAAAGTCTTTGCTAACTTGGAATACTTGTGCTATCCGGTTTGACGTTTTTTGACAAGCTAAATCTACTAAATGATGAGTTGTCAATACGTGATTATTTGATATTGAATTTTGAGTGAGTATGTATATTTGTTTTGATATATGAGTCATTCTACAATTACACCACAATTTGCTGTATCCGGGGTACCTCGGTCCATAACTTTCTTAAAATTTGACCAATTTCAATGCATATTTTTATTTTCGTGAACGCAACCAATTTCCAATATAGGAAAAATTGTTTGATACTTCTAAAACATATTTTCGGATTTGATTTATGCCTCCAAATGACAAGGGGGTAGGCAAAATCGCCTGTATCCTGGATTTTTTTGTTCGAACTCTTTATGATTTTTCGGGGAAAATTACCACAAATTCAAACAAAAATTATACAAATACGGTCCTTATTACCTCCTTATTATGCTGTTAAGTTCAAATAACGATTTAATCATAACCTTTGGTGTTTAAAATGTGTAAAAGTACTTGTATCCAGGGTTAAGTTCACCTCCGTTACCACGTTAAATTTTCGAAAATATAACTATGTAGCCTTGTGAATTTTTAAAATACAGTTAGCTCATTAGATAGAATTTGTTACGCTTTACAGGCTAACTATTCAAAATCTAAAGAATTGTTCCATTTAATTAGCATATTCAAGTAGTTTCGGCATATTTTTTCGTTGGTTCATAGGAAATGTTCACCACCGTTACCGTCAATACACATAGAATTAATTGACTGAGAACATTTATTTTTCTGTAATTATATTTCTTATTAAAAACTAATCTGTATCGATTTGAAACTGTCTTCTTAACCCATATATTAAGCAAGAAAAAAAATTAAACGTGTAAAATTTTCCACTCCGTTACTTTCACCTCCGTTACCGTTTTTTCATTAGTATTTTTTTGAAAATTCCAAAGAAAACCGTCTAATGCGTGAAAAATTACATTTTCATTCAGCGTATGCACTCAGTTTATTCAAGCGGTGTAATAACCTAAACCTTGTTGCGAAACTACTCCATTTATCGTCTGTAGAGACTTAAATCACGTAAATTTATAGTGAACAATGTCTCTTCAAAATAAAGATTGACATGAAAAAAATCATCAATTCGTTAAGAAAAAATATTTAAAATTATGAACAAATATCAAGGAATTATTTCTAATACAATGCAGAACCAGAATGATGAAAGTTTTACAATAAACTCTAGTTTGAAATCGTACAATTAGATATGGATCTATTTTGATGTGATGATGTGCATGCCTAGATTATGCAAAATATCCCCGCGAATACGATTTCAAAACACAAAAATTATCGTTGAATTGGCCTTCTGATAAAATGTTTGTTTGAGTGAACCATAAATTTGTAATGTTTCAATCATTTTTTTACATTTTTCTGAACATACATAATCTAAATTTGTATTTTTGTCCGAGAAAAGTAGAATTATTTTAATATAAAATACAGATGAAAAGGATAAAATGCGCACAAATAGACCGATTTTATTCTTTAATATATAAATTATTGAATAGCAAAATTTGGTTTGATTAGTTCAATTAAAACCCAATTAATCGACATATTTTACAAATCCATAGAATTTGACTTGTTGCAAAAAAGTTTCCACTCCGTTACCAAATGTTCCACACCGTTACCGAAATTCCGTTTGAAATCACCACCTTAACTCAATTATTCGTTGATATTGATTAGATGAGTTGATGTATGTTAATAAAAATGCTCGTGTTGGTACACATGATTTATAGGTGTTTAACCAATATACTTTCATATGACATAAAGGACATTTAAACGTCCAAAATCTAAAGAAACGAGGCGAAAAAATCACAATTCAAATATTTTCAAGCAACTTTACCTCAATATGTCAAGTACACGACAGTATTTTGGAGATCTTTGTGTTGAAAGATAGCACACTTTT
>LQRL01183442.1:0-16611 GCA_001703475.1 Hydroides elegans
TTCCACTCTTTGAACCTTTTGATATATACAGTATAAGCTCATAGGGAAACGAATACCTACAAGATGCCTTGGTTTACTTCTTTTTGTCGTAAACGAAATGACACCGAAGGTGGAACATTCCTTTAAACATCAGTCAACTAGAAGCCGTCATAAAAACGCCACACAAGATATCCTCTTGAACCACCTTGTTAGAGTTTTAGACGTTTTTTGTGAAACTCTAGACTTTTATTTGGCATCTTTATTCCATCTCAAACAATTTTAAGCCTCCGGAACAAATAGTTTTGTAGTTTTAGTTCAATTTTTGTATACTTTTATGAATGGCTTTCATGCTTTGATCATTATCACAAATGCGTTGATTTAAAAATGGAAAAGTCCGACCGCGTTGCAACATTCATAACCATTTACAGGATTTTGGACAAGATAAATTCTATTTGTACTCCCACATTTAGGCTAGCTTGATATCTACATCATACAAAACAACTTAATTCCCTAACACAAGTGCACTCATCTCCCAAACCGCTTCTTGATATACGGTATCGGTGCAATAAGCTAATTTTTCTCACCCAGTTATTTTACACTCTCGATTGAGACATGAAAAATATGGCCACGTATAATATGAGTGCAGTTTATACATTCATCATTTTGTTCTACTCCAGCCTTCGTATAGACTTCTATGTATATTTCCGATTCAGGGATGCTTCATAAAGCAATTTCAAACAAATACTACAACTTCATGAGATATATGACCATATTTATATGGAGACGTATAAGGAAAAAATAAACATTAAAACTAGAAAAATTAAAAATGTAAAATAACATGTGAATGATATATATAAATGAGCATAAAAACAATCGCAAAATGCTTTGCAGCCTGTAAAGATATGCACATGCCACTTCTTCTCATTTGCATCTACTGTGACCACCTGGACCTTTGATAATTCAGATCCAACGAAATGGGCGGGGCTCAATTCGTGATATTTCCCTTCTCCCGTTTCATCAGATCTGCCATATAAGAAATGAAATCATGTTTTAACCATTAACCTCTCGGGGTATCTATCTAGTTCTCTCTCTCTCCCCTTACTGTACCTTTGAAGAAAAATATTATACGCACGTCTTGCACGAATAACTCCCCGTTACTTACGAATTAACGTGATGTATGTTGGGTCAACGAGGGTCAATGGTGTGAAACGGACCAGAACATGTCTTATGAGCGCTCTAGTGGTATTTTCTTCCAATAATTCTGTTCAGGATTATTATGTAGCCAATTTACACACCATCTTACCATGAAGGTAACTTATATTTTAACATAGCGAGACATAATGTATGCCTAAATAGTGACTAATAAAGAGTACGCTCCCACAATGTCCATCAAACCCATGTAACTGTTCAAGGAGGATCATTTCGCACATAAAACTGGATGCATGGCTGAATATCGATCAGTGAAAATCCATCTTACCAAGTCGAACATGTCGTATCAAACAAGTGTATGTGCTATGCATCACTTACTTTCCTTGTGGATAAATGGACATTATTGTAATATACGACACTGATGATAGGAACCATACAGATTTATGTTTAAAAAACGTCTCTCCTGAATGAGTAATGCACAAGCATGGTGCGATTGGTTAGATTTTACTCTGGTGGATGGCAGTACCAATATCTGGTGATTCTGGATGCGGGATCTATTGGTACCAGTAGATTAAAAAAGAGAATACATTGCCATTCTGAATCCACATCCAGCCGATTTCATATCTAAAGTCCTTGCATCCCCTCCTGTCTCCACCACCCTCCACCAACATTTTTAAGCGACAAATGAAATGTTAATGCAGAACTTTGCATTTTTAACCTTGTGCACATGGCACCAGAATCTTGTTTGAAAGACGTCTACCAAATTTCTTTCTTTCGTTTCTCGAAACAATTATTTTAATCCCTTTTATCTTAATGTACATATTTTGTTTCCATAGCAACGCGTTCGTGCGAGGACTACGGCATGTACGCATGCGGCGACGGAAGTTGTATCGACAAGCTGCGTCTCTGTGACAACCGACGAGACTGCGCGGGCGGGGAGGACGAGGAAAACTGCGGAGAAATAGGTCAGTGTGGGAGAGTATTACGGGTCTTTGTGGGTTTATTGTGTTTGGATGGGGTTGGGGGTTGCCGGTGGTAGATGTATATTGCGAGACGAACTCTACACATACAACTGATGACAGCTGGTATTAATTTTCTGTTTTTGACTTAGTTATGAATTCGTTATTTCAATAATGTATTTATGTTTTAACCATCATATTACCTTTGCTAGTCATGTAGGCCTTCATATATGTTAATTTTTGGTTAAGTAATTAACGCATCGATCCTTTTCGTTTGTTGCATGTAGAATCTATATCATTGGTGTGATATATGTAGTTGAAGTTTTCTAACTCCTGCTTATTCAAAATATCAATGTATAATATTGTGGTTTATCCCCTTGTTAGCGTTTGTTTCGAGTAAACGAATTCAAATTGACGAGTTTTGCTCAGTTATACTAACCATATGACTAGACTCTACAAAAAAGTTCTGAATGTTTTTTTTTTATGATATTCTACCCTCATCATTGATTTTAGATAAAATAATTCGCATTCTTTAATCATTAAGAAAGAATAAATATGATAAACTCTACACCTAACACATAAAACGGAGAAAAAAGTTCCTGATAATGAAGTTCACATTGTTATCCTAATCAATGAAGAAACACACAAAAATATATCGCTAAGTAAATTGAATTTTCCAACGAAGTCCTTTCTTGGCATTTCCAATTGCTTGCTTTCACTCTGTCTATAATTTTCAAGATAAGTTCTACGAATTTTTCGCCCAAAAAATTCCTGGCTATCTTTCCACTTTTGCTTTTTCGTCCAGAGACGATGGGTTTTAATGAGACTTGGGTGCTGTTGGCTTCAAAGTTTGAACTGTTCAATCAGCCAGGGAAATTCTATTAATTGTCTCACTTATCTGAACTGGTCACATCTTTTTGGAACAATGAACGTCTCGGGAGATGGTGAAACAGGATGAGAGAGAGTCCTGCCCGTTGTAAAATTAGAGTTAAGGATAAAACTACATAGAAAAATGTGTAAAATCTAGCGTGTATTTTCGCTTAAAAAAAGACTGGTTATTGCAAAGAAGTTGCTACGATATACAACAACAAAAATCCAGACTCTCCTGTGCACTTACAAACTCTTTGCCCGAAAACAAGGGGAATGCGATCAACAATGGGTCAGAGTGGATAATGCTTGAGTGTGTTTTTAGGACAGTTTCGTTGTTTGTTGTATGTTTGTATCTCATCTCAGGTTTGCTGAGTAATTAGCTATTAAGAATACTAATAATGAGTGTTAAAAAAGAGGTCAGACAACCAAATATACAGTAATTATTAAATTATGTTTTAAGTTTATTAATTGCATAGGAATAACACCTAAGGGCAAATATCATTGGTGTCCGAATTTATGATAAAAATGAATAGTTAAAACAACAAAACGGATATGATCTTTTAAAATTTATATTCATATTTTATGAAACAAATGTTACAAAAAAAAAACAACAATAAAACGAAATGCATATCATGGGCTTTGGGATATATTAAGGAATAGCAAAATAAAATATAATAGATAATTGTTATTTATGCAATATATACCGGTATTAGAAAAACTAATCAACACATTGCAAAACAAATCATTAGAATATATTGGATACTAATTTTAAAGAGATCGCTGTGAGCAATTATATTAATCCATGGTGACTTTGGTGACATTTGTGACTCTTGTTGTCACATTAGTCAATGTCGCAGGTTTGTATTGAATATTCAAATTTCAAAATATTTAGCTGTTTCGAAAATGGTGAAATCCGTCTATATGCACATGTATTGCCAAAATGACTATGCATCTAAGAGAAATGAGCTTTATAAATCGAGAATTTGCAAATTAAAAGTGTATTTCATCAGTTATATTTAGGTACATATTATTTGCGCATTTGCTAGTTATGCGAAAACTGCAAAGGGACTGGAAAATGCTTTGCATTTTCTCCCGTTGCACTTGTTGCGACTGTACACAAAGATACCAAACGAGCCAAGAGCAATGGGTTAATTAGCTCTAAGGACAATTGCGTAAAAGTAAATAACAAACATAGGATGAATTGTGATTTATTGTGTTATAATCGTGCAAAGTAACAAAGTAGGCCCTATCATGTTGTTTAATAGCCCGAAAGATTTTGGTCATATGTGCATTGATTAGAGTAAATACTACAATATACTACAAGTTGTAATCATAGGGTCTATTTTTTTTTCTCTGAACAAGAGTTGGAATTTAGAATCGTTTGTGGTCCACCTTTTGTGCGTGCGATACCTTTTCCATTTAATTTGCCACACCGATTTCCATGCAGTATTTTTCTGCCCTGTATTATGGCAATTTTATAGCACGTCTAGCCCAGACTGTTAAGGGGGACGGCCATTACTCTAAGATTAGGTATCAATTAATGCCACCTTTCTAGTAGAGCAAAATACACCGTTAAGATTGTTCATGCTTCAGCTCCAACCAGCTGTGAGAGGCAAGATAAGATGGTTTGATAGTGTTCAGATTATATTGCTAATTATTAGGTCTTGTTGTATAGGGAGAAATATATACCGGGTTTGGCAAATTAAATCAATTACATTTTTAGTAGCGACACCTTTGAGGAAAATCATTGTAAAAAAGTAAAAATAAAACAAAACGAAAATACATGTACAATGTATAAAGAAGCATAAATGCGAAGTCTTAACTAGATGTCCGGAGGAATTTTCAAACTGTACTTTAAAAAGAATATTGCCTTTCCGTAATTCCGAAAAGGAATTTTCGTTATCATGACCTGTTATGATTTGAATAAACATTAGAGATTGATACATTTTAATATATTTTCTGACATATCTGAAAAAGTGGAATAAATGACCCTGTCAAACCCCTCTTTGCTCATGATAATTCATCATAAATTTAACATGTTTCCCATTGTAAAGGGATAGGCTTGCAAGAATATAACAATCTGCATCCAGATCCCGATGGGAAACCTCTGGCAAATGGCATCCGACGTTTCATTTGTCAAGAAACATTGTCAAAGACCGTCGCTTAATGCACTTGCAGACACGCCCAAGTCAAAATAGTAGATTGCATGACTAATGAATTCTCACTTTGATGGCTTACTGATTGAGCAATCTTTCGGGTTATCCCTTAAGGTTTTATGATTAAGCGATTTGGTGAAACTGTATGTGTAGGCCTATATACCGATGAAGGTCATCCACGACATGTCTAACATAATACTATTATGTCATAAGTTTGGGTTCGCTTATAATATCTCAATCGAGGATATAGCTTTTAGTTTGAATTCATATTAAAAATGCTTGCATTTCATATATCAACTGCTTTGCTAACGAATTGCATGTTTATTCCATTTTTCGTTTATTTTTTTTTTCGTTTACCAATTCATTTAACATTTTACTTTTACCAGCCGTTTTAACATTAATTTAAAATTGTATGCTATATGCTTTGTTTCTCCATTTTTAACACCAACCTCTCTAACCCCCCGCCCCCTTTCTAACCCTCTCCTAATAGACACGACGCCTCGGCCCTCTTGTGGCGATTTCGAATTCCACTGCGTGACGAGCGGCGAATGCATCGACCAGCGACGGCGCTGCAACGGATATCCCGAGTGCGCAGACGCCAGCGACGAAGACAATTGCGGTGCGTATCCAGGGCGACGCCACATAGTAACGCCAACATGGAAAAAGAAAATTGCTATTAGTTATCCTTCCACGCTCTCAAATTCCTTTAGAAAATACCACGTTGCACATTATTGCTTTGGATCAGGATATAGTGGGAAGGTAGAATAATAATGATGAAGTTTGGGTTGGGTAAGGATATAAAGGGCAGGGGGGGGGTTTTGTGTACTAAGATCAAGATGTTACTTGTACACTCCCTGCAAATTTCGTTAGAAAGCACCGCATCGCATACTATTGCTCTGGATTAGGATAGAACGGGAAGGTACATGAAGGATGGGTTGACTTAGGAAATAATGGACAGGGGTTTGTATTCCTTTTGTGTAAGATCAAGATGTTACTCTTTAATTTAACCCCCCACAAATTTACTTGTCTCAATGTTACGTTAACTCAACTCCGCAACTTAAATACTTTCAAGTCTAGGTTTTTATGTTCCCCTTCCTTTTATCTACCTGTTAGTCACTTTCTTGTCTTTCTTAATTGGACAAAAACAAATAATCGTGTACTAAACCTTATTTTGGTGTTCCTAACAGACTAAATAAACGAACAGGTTATCGTCGTTTTTCTAAGAAAATATTTCGGATTTTTTTCGTTTAAGTTCACTCAAAGTGTAAAATAGAGTTTTTGGAATAATTCTCGTAACACGAGATCCAGCTTCGATTCAATTTACGTTTAACTTGTATTTCTGCTGTTCTATATTCTCAACCATTTTTAATTTAAAGGTAAAAAAAACATAACTAGTTTGCATGCTTTTTAAAAAGGTTTTTCAGTTATTTTATTTCGTATATTTTTTTCTGGCAATTTAGGTTAGAACTTTGCGCGTTGTATTTAAGTTTTAATTGCGTTATACCGATATAACAATATGTACAATATGTACATATTATCTTTCACAATATGAAGACTTCTTGACCATGGCTATTTCATCTGTAATATTTCATAATGAAATCCATCGCCTATGGGCTATTCATCTGCAGAATAGATCAGCAGCAAGTTATTTGTTGGCAAAAGTAGAAAAAAAAATACATGTGTATATAACATTCATTTATTATGTTCATGATATAGTCATGTCATCAAGATGTTTTCATTATTATTTAACCTCTAATTTTCATTGGTTTTTGCATTTCTTAATCCTGTTTTTTGCACCGCTTTCTTACATTGCTGCTAACCGCCCTTCCACTGCACTGCTGTTTGACCACATCGACACATGAATATCGGCTTCCCCTCCTCACCGAAATAAATCGCCGACCGCTGGACATACTTCGCTTACCGCATTTTTATTCAACCAACTAAAAAATACCGCTTTTTCTCGCGAATCGCTTGTCGCCGCTTTCCAATATATAACCGAACCCTAATAGGCGAGTATAAATGCGCGGATTATCAGTTCAAATGCGGCGATGGCATTTGTCTGCACCAGGCTCTTAAATGCGATGGGACGCCTCAGTGTACTGATCATTCGGATGAGAAGGACTGTGGTGGGACAGGTGGGTAGTAGTTGCCTTCGCTAAGGCGAGGTACTGCTCGATGAAAGAGAGAGTGTTCCCTTATGTTCTATATACATATATGTGGCAAAGGACAGTGTTTATGATGTGATCATACTTTTAACTTGTGGTGGCAACGGTACTTGGTATAACTTTAGTTGAATTTAATGGTTATCAAACATGTATAAAGCTTATATGAACGGGTTTACATTTACGAGGAAAGCGATTGAATCAAAATCTTGGGCCAGGCCAAATGCGCTTTTTAAAAAGCGAGAACATAGTTTCGCTCAAATTTGATGTGCCATATTCGTGGGTGCCTAGACTTTATTTGCCACGAAGGTATTTTTTTATGAAATTGATTTGCACAAACATCCTGGTGATAATAGTTACCACTCCCGATTAATAGATATCACATATTTATTATGTTTCCATATTGTGATGTTAACAATTTATTGGCCAAGTTACCGCAATAGTTAAACCTCTCAAATCCACATTCGGATCTTATCAACATAAGTATACATCATAAACGGCCCTTTTCAATTGACGTACCGTTTTTTCCCCTAAACAGAGCCGGAGCCCACGTCGCCCGTGATCCCCGAGCCATGCAGCCAATTCGAGTTCACGTGCGCCAACGGCGAATGCATTCTGCAAAGTCTTCGCTGTGACGAATGGGAGGATTGCAGGGACGGGTCAGACGAAGTTGGCTGTGAGGGTGAGTCATAAAACCACGTTTGATACGTATAACCACAAACAGTTTGTAACATAACCACAGCCACATATTGATGAGTCATTAATGTATATGATTTATAATATTGGTTATCTGATAAGTGTGGCCACTGTCAGGTCAATAAAACCAGTTTAAATAAGGTTTTAGATAAAATAACTATTTAATAAATAAATCATAAATATATGGACTAAATACCCCTCCCAGGTCGAGAATGCAGTTTGGGTGAGCTTAGGTGCGACAACGGCAATTGCGTGAGCGAACTGCGTCGCTGTGATAACTACGATGACTGTGGCGACGGAACCGACGAACGCGGATGTGGTGAGTCATATAACCATATTCAAGTGATATATAACCACGAACATACAACATATAACCACATTCGCGAAGTTTATAGCCACAAAATTATCAAACAGAACCACTTATGCTATCCATCCTTTGAGGTTTTGGTATGCATCGAGCTTGTATTGGATAACCACATCCATTCATAATATAACCACATCGAATAAAGGAATTACTCTATAACTACCGGCGTAAATACTTTTTGCTGTTATGATAGAGAAGACAATCAAGCCATACACATACACATACACAAGCCATACACATTTCATTTGAATACTTAAGTAGGCCTTTTGTTATAGTGTAGATGTTTCATATATTTTCAAAGACATTATTTAAAACCAAGTATTTGTGCATCTAATTTTGAAGTTGAGTTCCTGCCGATTGCTGTCCAAAAACATTGTGTCGAATTCAGGAGTAAAACGAAGATACTATTTGTAAATACAATATGTATGTTATACATGTACTAACCGCATGGGATGGCGTGATAAAAACTATGCTAGTAACTTTGTAAAAACATGCATGTACCAACTAACTTTTCCTCATTCAGTATATTATAATATTGAGTCGTAAAAAGAGAAACAGGATGCCTCAAGATTAACAATGATGTCGTCATTGTGTAAAGTATTTAACACCTTTGGTATTTCTGCGTCATATTATGTTTATATCTATAAATAAAGTTATATGCGTACATTATATCTATATAATAAAATATATAGTGTGTTTTATAAAATTACAACTTATGCCTTTATAGTAATTTATTGGATATTTCCTCCTGATTTTACCCGTTTCGTAATGAAAACAATCATGTGTTTTCCCTTGTTTTTATTCTTTCCAGTTCCTTATCATGATACGGATTCTGATATTTCAAATAGGTTTGTATAATGACATTGACCAATATTCTCCGTTATGGTAACATTTTACTATATGCGGCACTACTTTTTGTAGCCTCAGGATGCGATCCGATTCGCGAATATCCGTGTCCGGACGGATGGTGCATCGATATCAATAAGCGATGCGACGGCTTCGAAAATTGCGGCGATGGATCAGATGAACACGATTGCGGTCTGTGTCTCATAATTTTGGTATTTCCTCGTTGTGTGGTTAGAAACTGCCGTCCTTATCACCTCAGTATACATACTACGCGACCGTCTTTTCTTCACTTAGTTGCAGCCTGAAACCCTCTATTTCGTTACATGTCCTGCTGTTGTTCAAACCGTCCAGGAAGTGTTTGAAACCCATCTTGAACTATTTCTTATCTTGTGAGTTCACCATCTGTGTATCACTACGCCAACCTACTTCATCGATCTAGACGACTTAGTTTGCAGGATCTCAGTGGATATTGTTGCCTCTTTCATCATTCTACTTTTGTTATGACGTTTCATACATATAAATGTATCTTCGTCCTTTTGCCACTTGGTAGATTGTAACCTTTTACTTTTATGAATTCTACAACTCTACAAACCGATCAACCTTCGGTTCCGGTTTGTGATTCCATGGATGCCTTGTCTAAATGATTTCTAAAATTCTTCCGCCGCGATTTCGTTTACCGCATGTCGCCTGGATACCTCCAAATCCTATTTACTACTCATTCTCTTCACCTCAGCGTCCTTACATGTCTGAGCCTGTTCAAGCTAAATACCAATTTATATCATAAGAATATGTGTTCGAACGTGTTTTAACCTGTAGCATTTACACATTAAATCATATGCTTAATATGTTGTTTAGTCAGTTCATACCCTACAATCGTTCAAATTAAGAACAATATTTTACATTAATTTCTCCATGTTCATATCATGCATATAACTTACACGTTTGATAGAATAGTTGAAATTATATCACGAAAATATTTCTAACTATGAAATAGCCCCCAGTGAATCACAATACATTTTATTTAGCTTAATACATATTTTTTTTATTTTATCTGTGTTTATGTCTTCATGCTCTTTCCATCCATTCCTATATGACTGTCATTTAATACTGTGCATAAATTCCAGGAAATTTTCTACTTCCTTTGACATTTCGCATAATTTTCAGGGACCGCTCGTTGCCAAGCAACAGAATTCGAGTGTGGCGATGGAACTTGCATTAGTAACGATCAGCGATGTGATGGTCGCTATGATTGTTTAGATCTTAGCGACGAAAGTAATTGTGGTAAATATTGTGATCTATATAAAATCTGCTTTCATGGAAAATCACGCGAGATCTCTTATCAGTTAATAATAAAAGTCCTTAGGTGAAAGTGCCATTTATGCACAGCATCTTTACAATTGAATCTATATTTAAGCTGGGAGAAGGTGTTCAAAATTCGAGATTCATAAACAAGTTTTACAAACTCAAGGTGATAAGACTCATCAATTGCAAAGCAGATTGCTCCCAGCCAACATTATTAAAATATTATTATCCCCATTTCTGATCGTCATTTTTTCTTCAAGCGCAATGCAAAGGAAACGCCTTTCGGTGCTCGGACGGCGTTTGCATCGACGCTTTATTCGAGTGTGACGGGAGGGACGATTGTCCGGATCGGAGCGATGAACTCTATTGCGATGGTAGTTACTTCTACGAAATTTCAGCTTGTTTTGTGTGTAATATCGATTATATCCTTCGATGTGGTGGTAGATATTATTAAATGTTCTTTATGTGATATCCAGTCGATTTTCGTGTGATTGGGAGAGGATAAAATGTGGCTTCCCTCGCATTTTATCGTTTTTTGCTTGTTGCCATTTCATATTTTTGTGTAAGTAGACAGTATTTATTTCCTGAAAATTCGGTATATCCTTGTTTAGTCCTGAAGTGTATTTCTTTACATTTGCTTTGGTAGTCAAATTGTGAATTTATACTAATGTCCATCCCTCGGTGTTAGCAGTCGAGGATAGGCCTCCCTAAAGTGTCGATTTGTTTCCCCTTGTGTTAGTAGTCATATTTATATTTGATATATGCTTCATTGTTAGATGTATCGTCAATTCATGCTTGTGATCCATGCTTGTGATAAAAATCAATCTTATCATTTGATTTAGTATTAAACGTTTGATTGTATCCCATGCTTTCAGCCATTGTCATATCTGGCCTTCCTTAATAATTGCCTCTACATATCGGTCAAATCACAATGTAATTGGTAAGTCTATGCTGGTTTTCTTTTTATTTTGTGCCATTTTTAGTCTTAATCACTCTTTATCTTGTACTTCAAATTGACGGCTTTATTTGATATATCCGATGCAATTTAAATGAATTTGCTTTCGGATCATTGATCATTGGCAGCCCCTGTTTGAAAATATTAAACGATTGGTAATTGTATGTATCAAGGCTCTCCATAATAATTCCGGTTAAGATGGAATAATTTTGAGTATGATTTGAAATGCAGTCGCTAACGTGCAGGAGAACATAATCCTCCGCAATTGTCAGTCGTTCTATACCGAGGTAGTTTCAAGTATCATGGTTACTGCATTGGGTTGGTTTGGTGTGGTTAGACACTAAGGGTATGGAAGGGTGTTCAAATATAAATTACAAATCATGAAATGGAAATTGATTCGATGATTGTACAAAAAAGCGCTTAGAACCCTAATATGAAAAGCTCTGTATAAGCTGAATAAATAATAAATAGATAGTACAAGATATTTGTAAAAAGCTTAAAACCTAAAACATATGTTTGAAACTAAGATATTAGAATTGCTTGTCATTCTGACATTGAAAGTAAAACTAAAAGCTTAAGCATGCATGATTAAAAAGAGCAAAATAGGAAACAAAGAAAGAGGATCCAAACATTTCTGAAATGAATATGTTACGGATGTTCATGTAATTGCAAACCTATATTGTGGATCTATTGTATAAAGGCATGGAATAAGTTCGTAGAACAAGAATATAATAGCCAGTTGCAATTGTGAAATATGCTTAAAAAGTGACGTGTAACGTTTTAATCTGTACGTGGATGCAATGTTTCATTTCCGATCAAAAATAGGAAAATGAAAGAAAAATAAACAAATTGTTGCTTATGCATCTGCTGTGAAATTCATGTTGCTTCAATAAGTAAATATTTCGATAAGAATATTAGAATGTTTAGAAGGTTAGATGCATGACAAAGGATTCAAAAGAGTTCATATGAGTATTATTTTCATGAGAACTTGTCTCGGCAAGCCCTGATAAAATTAAAATAATGTTCATATGAATACCTTTAGAAGATAGAATGTTCCTATAGCATGTCTTGATATAGACAACTTGATATTATGAGTATCGGGTATTAGAGTCAATCCTTTACATATAGTTAACATTGTAAATATACCAAAGGAATGTAATGAAATTAACACAATATGTCTACTTTCATTTGTGCATATTGTAAATATATTGTCCCTCAGTAACGTAAGAACACAGACCTTAGACCTCACTACTTTATTGCTGTGTTCTGTCGGGACAATAAATCTCCGTATTACCCTCAAAACGTTTCATTATCCCTTGAAAAGCTGAGCCATGCGCCGAAGGCGAATTCGAATGCACAAGCGGCGGGTGCGTCAGTCGAAATCTCATTTGCAACGATGTGGCTGACTGCGGGGATGGATCGGATGAAATCGGATGCGGTAGTTTAATTCATATGTTTTATTTTATTGTATTATTTCAGTTACATGTGTTTTTGTTCAACAGCATGTATTATTTAAGAATTGATTTCTTTATAAAAGTAAATGTCATAGCGTCAATGATATATTCGAAAGCGATACTTTCTTTTTCAAACCAAAGCTATGTTGTGACGATGAATGATCTTTATGCCTGTAACATAAATTAAATTAGAATACTATATTTTATGAAAGGTATAAGGACATCATGTGTGAAAATGTCGAATTTATGACGATAGAATGAAAGATCCTATGACAATACAAGGTACAAGATATGTGTAGTCTAAAAAATGAGATTCTACCAGGTGCCATATACAAAGAATATAAAAAGATATAAAAAGAACCTAAAATGTGATGATACGTCAATTTTGCTACTTTAGAGCCGTTGGTGTGTGAAGGGAATAAGTTCGAGTGTGGCGACGGAATGTGTATCATTCGCCAGCGCGTGTGCGATGGAATTATTGACTGTGAAGACGCTTCTGATGAACAAAATTGCGGTAAAATGACACACAACTTGCGTATTGAAACTTAAGTGCCTATTGAATGCTCAGTATGCGAAGATGACTGTGCAAAGTGTGCTAACTTGATTTTCTCTGGGTTATATATTAACGTGTCCTCTTAATCAATACTTTAATCAGTATCTCGTAAAATTGTTTTCATTATAGGGCCATTTGAAAGATTGCATTAATATATATCTATGCTTGAAATGATTTGATAGTTTTACGTAAGGTGATTTTGTTTCTATTTCAAAATTATTTATTTTGCTCCCAAAAGAGGACTGTGGAGAGCACGAATTTCAGTGCGACAACAAGGAATGCATTCCGCTCGAACATTACTGTGACACTGTGGCAGATTGTTATGATGAATCCGATGAACGAAGCTGTGGTAATTGGCCGATTTCTGAAATGTTATCACTTGTTATGTTCTATTTTCTAAATACAAATTTACCTATTATTTGAAGCAAATCTATACTTGTATGTTGTATATTTTGGCGTTCGACTTATGAATTTCGCGTCATTTGATGTAAGTTACGATATGGATCTTTTGAGTTCTTGAAGCAATTTTATTCATTTTCAAAAATTCTGAATCTTTCATTGCTGCTCTACAAAAGGTCCGCGTTGTCTTGACAACGAATTCCGATGCGGCGACGGTAGTTGTATAGATGAAACCTTGAGGTGCAATGGTCACGGGGATTGTGCCGATCTTTCGGATGAAGCGGATTGTGGTAGATATTTTGTCCATCTTAGTTCGGGCTGCATTCGCTTTTGTTCATATGTGCTTTGTAGACGAGGATAATTTGTACATTTCATTCGACAGAGTCGGTGCATGTGTGTTAAGGGATGGCTTTATTGAGGCTCCTGTCTATAGGCTTCGTAGAAGAGGAACCTGGATGGATTTACATTTCACTTATGGGACATGCCAACCATCTGTATTTTTAACGCTTTTAGGTTCTCCGTCTATCCTAATCGTTGAATCGTCCACAACCCTTGTAAATTTTTGAAAATACTTTGCATGAAGATAAAAAAAAACATGTACTTTATGAATCATATGAACAACGCTTATCTTGTTAATGTGCGTTCACATACATCATATGATTTAGCGATTGATCAAAGAAGAATATGAAACATGAATTTGACCAACCAACCAACCAATGTATTCAAATCCGGAACGTGTATAGATATATCGTGTATATTGTTCTCGGCATGTTTGCTTTTGTAGGAAGATTTGAGCTATATCATACTGATGATTTTATCATATAATGATACAAATGTAGTTGGAATCTGAATTTTGTAATGACATTGTATGGTTCCATTTTATAGTTATAGTTCTGCTTCTCCACTTATCTGCTTGATGATTAAATGAGTTAAGAAATATTGCAACCTCATAAGGACTAAACAACTCAACTTACTTCTGTTTCCATGAAATAGGTGCGGTCGTATAATGAGCGGAATCTTTTATTAAGATTCAATATAAAGGAAGAATTAATTGAAATGAAATAATGAAATATAAAAGAAATTAGAATCTATTATAAGAAATATAAGCTGCGCATCATTCGTTGCTATGGTGACGATTTTACTAACAGGAACTGACGCATGACAACACCCTTGGTTTCGCTTGTAAAAATGCTTCAATCCATTATTTATCTGCCTTATTCATTGTATAAACGGAAATCAGATAAATGCAAATTAATGTACTAAATAAAATGAATGTAAGCATGAATTTCTTCTTAAGAAATGGGCTGTACCACTGCTTACAGATAAAAATAAAAAACATATAATTAATGTTAGACATTTGAAATGGAAGTTAAACTAGTACAGAGCATCATTTCACTGCTGCACATGTCTCGTCCTCAGTGATGAAGCGGACGTCTTTGACTGTATCGGCACTTTGATCATCATAAAATCTCTTTCCGCCATGCCCGTGGGTTTGCGCTAACCGCACGCGAGACATATCCGCTACTCGGCTCCCATCAGCTTTCGGATCTCGATGCATAGTTTAAACCATTTAATGTAAAATGTCTCATCGTAGCTTGAATTCAAGATGAGCAACATTGACTTTGTGAAGTAATGAAACGTTGATTGTAAAGGATTTTAATATATACATGACAATGCATGGAAGATATTAGCTGATTTAATGTCTTAGCAATATGCTTGAAGTAAGTGAAAAACTTTGATTAGGTATGATGAGTTTTAAAAGAACATTTTGAGTAATTGGCTTAAACCTCCTTTTACCGTAAAGAGTCACAGCCGTGTCCGGACTCCGAATTCGCATGCTCCACCAACGGACAGTGTGTGACCCAAGATTCGGTTTGTGATGGCGTCGACGACTGTTGGGATGCGTCGGACGAAATCGGATGCGGTACCTATATGCAAATATTATGTTGTTTATTTATAGCTTTTCTTATTGCAATTCAGATGAAATATTTAAGAAAAATATTTTTCAGGAAATACAAAGCTTTGATTTATTGTGAATTCTCAGATAAACAAGAGGGTCCAGAGCTCGACTATTTGTCCAGAACATAAACTAAATCAATTAAAAATCAATTAAATTTCAATTTTGCCAGCCCCTCCCCCAGTGGTCACGTGTGCCTATTTCGAGTTTCGCTGCAACTCGGGCGAATGTGTCGACGATCGAAGGAAGTGTGACGGAGTGCGCGATTGTGTCGATGGGTCCGATGAAACCGATTGTGGTACTGCAGTTATGTTTGAAATGAAATGCTATTTGACTTATGGAATCGTATTCTTTAGCCTTAAGTCGTTTAAAAGAGGGTATTGTATTGTTGCATTATCATAATGTTATCTAATTATGTTGTGAAATTTAGTTTACCTCGAAAATGCATCATAAGATATCAGTTTTTTTTGTACATGTTATTTGCCACATCGTTATGGTCACATCTTTATGATGCTAACTTAATACCAACATGCGAGTCGTTTTTTCTCGCTCTATTTTTCCTCTCTCTTGTAATATTCAAATTTTTATTTGCTCTTCGCAAGACGTGGCGGACTGTGGCCCCGACGAATTCAGGTGTCGGAGCGAGGAGTGCATTTCCCGATCCATGGTCTGTGATTCGTATCCCGATTGTCGAGATGAATCTGACGAATTTGACTGTGATGGTTCCGGTACTTATGTTTTAAATTAAGCTGCTGGCTGTTATTGATATATTGCTTTCGCTACCCCCCCCCCCCCCCCCCCCCCCCCCCC